>BLKM01003820.1:1076096-1140409 GCA_013340265.1 Coptotermes formosanus | reverse complement strand
ATGCATGCATGCATGCATGCATGCATGCATGCATGCACTGTGACGCAGGTGAAACCATACCAATGGCACAGCAGTGCCATCTGTCATGTACCCTTTCAACACAACCTACGTTTCCTCTCGACATTGCTATGTTATATCGTTTTATCACAGCGAAGTGTCGGGTTCAACCCCAGGACAGCTCACGCGGGATTTGTGTGTAGAAAAGTGGCACAGGGACAGAGTTCTTTCCGACTGCGTCGGTTTTTCAACGTCAGTTATCCCACCCATATTCCATATTCATCTGTCCTCCAGTCGTTGGACAATTGGTACATTAAACGCCGCAAGTCCATACAGACATGCTCGCATGTAACCCCCCCCCCCCCAAAAAAAACACCAAGAGGAAGCATTATTGTTTGTTATTGTCAGAATGAGGGGGGATTTTAATCTGAAACTGCTCCTTAGTCGGAGAGACAAGTGGCATTTGGTGAGTGATATCTGACTGAAATGGTACTAAATTTAAAATTAGAATAAGAATTTCACATGAAGTTTCATGTAATTTATTTATTTTTTCATTTCTATCTCCTTTATAACGAAACTGTATGAATTTATAATGGTGACGCAGATTGTACAGTCCGCCTCTGAAGTTCTGTTTACATGGGACACCAAGCTCGCCGGCAATTGGCATTTACCTCTAAGCAAACTCGAGTCTAAGACAACTGTACTGTGAACATCCTTGAGAACGAGTCCATATTAAGAGCTAAGATACAAGCAAAGTCAACTAAGGAGAACAGGAATACGTACGGCAACTTGGATGGGAGGGGAAGGGAACGGAGGACGTTACTTCTAAGGACTAGGATGTAAACACTTGTTGTTGTAGTCAACTGCGCCTGCTGACGTTCTGTATACATTTTAGTCCAAGTAAATTGCTGTAGTTTATAACCTCCATACTGACTGCAGCGCAAGACTGGGTGAAAATTAAACTTAATTAACCCTAATTTTAGTTACGTACAACTCTACTTCTTGGGGGGGGGGGGGAGAGACAGGTTCAGTAAACACCTAGGACAATGCCAGATAGTAAGACTTTAGCTGTAGCACTTACCTACCAAGAATGGTTACAGTCGCTTCTGATTTTATAAATTTTCAGAGAATTATATTTAGATGGGAAATTAATAGAGTGGAATTTTGGCTGTAAATCATTTTTGTGTAAATTGTGTTGAGAATTAATTGAATTAAAGTAAAACGATCATTACTGGCCTGTCATTTTGCTGACAAACTCACATAAACGTGAATATTTAAGTCTTCCTGGATGTTACACCGTGTTGACTGGTACCTACTGACTGGTTCACAGGGCTTAACGAAGTAGAATAGAAGACTTGAGCTTTTAGCAGCACTGGCATGAGAACTTCGAAACCCTCATGTATCCACCTTTGTATTTACTTCATTTCGAATATTATGGTTGTGTGTTTCTTAATTTAACTTCGATATATGACTTACTCATCTCTAACCATTTAACATTTAAGTTTCTATTCTGTGCCTGTTATGGGTTAGGCCAGTTGACACTGATCGATAAACACAAGGCAATTAAAAAGTAACCACATTCAAAAATTTTATCCATTAATTTGTTATTGGTAGGACCTTCATAGTTCGATGGAGAAACTATCAGTGTCCCGTGCGCTCCTCCCGAGTCACGGTAGCCGTTGATCTGATATTCCATTTCTTCCCAGAACTTTACCAGGATGGTTCAGGTAACTGCGGTCACATCCTCAGTAATCCTACTGTCCATTTTTGGATTTTTTCGGCAGTGGTAACGCAAACATGGTATTATTGAAATTGTCCCGTAGTGTTAAATCCGGTGACCAGGGGGCCAGGAACGCCAAATGAATATCTTCTTTGGTACGGCATCCTGTCAGTTGCTGTGGCACTGTGTTTTTCAGATCATCTGTCACCTGCAGAGGAAACGAAGGGAGGCGTAAAGCTAGTTTATGAGCATTAATATTAACATTTATTAGTATGTCCAGGTAAATGTTCGCCTTGATTGATTTTTTTGCAAAAAAATGAAGTGCAATTCCTTTTTATTTTCGGGAGTCCTGTTTATTCCCGATTATTTTATGAGGACTTTTGAGAACCCCGCATATGAAAGCTGTGGCATTCGGCTGCCACACAATTGCAATTTGTCATCCTTACGGAAAACAAGCTGTTCTGCGAGACCAGGTTCTTGCAGTTTGTTTTGGAACTCGCAGGAGACTTTTCACTTGCTTTTAAAAGTAAACGCTTCCGGAGAACACCCCAGGCTGTTACCTCAGGCAAATTCAAGTCATGGCTACGTCTATGCTTCTTATTTCTCTTTGCAAGTTTTTAATGTTAAGTTACATCACATCGAGGCGACGTTTCAGAAAAGATCTATTTGCGTCGTCATGTGTGATCGGAGAAAATGTTTCTACTCATTTGGGCAGGTAGAAAGAGCTGGTCTCTATCAGTGTCGGTGTGGAAGCTGTTTCTTTACACCTGGCGACGGAAATTGACGAAGTTCCCGATGTGTTTTTGAAAAGGTTCGCGAGAATGGACAGTGGTCAAATTGATATTTGTATTTATTGGAATACGCTATTGTAAGATACGTGTCGAATTAGATACAAACTTTCTTGATTGATGCGTCTCCCTGTAGTGTGAAAAAAATTAACCGACGTTTCGAAGGATCCTACTGTCTTCTTCAGATGGCTAATGCAGATCCTATCCGCTAGCAGGCAGCAACCCCGAGTAGATGTTATATAGATGTCTTCAAATTCGATTATCTTCACCCAAATCAGGAAGTACAAATATAAATGAACTGTCCTGTTGTGATGTTTGACCTGCCTCTCTGCTTGGAGTTACTGCGTGGCAGAAGAGACGTACGTATTATAAAAACACACATCAGGAGTGTAATGTTGTCCCATCTGTACTAAACGTGTCGTATTGCAAGCTGAGCAGGCAATGTAAGCCTCTATTTTTATCCAGATGTTCATTGCATGAAGTCTGGCGTATTTGAAAACCTTCAGTAAATTTGACTCCGCCTGTATTCTGATTGTACCTCTGTATATATTCCGAGGTTCACCTTATTTGAAAACGTCTGTAGTGTGTATATTTGTTCTAACTTGTAATTGTGTCTGTGGGTCATAACCCTCATTTCTTTCCCTACTCTACAACTGAGTTAGCAATTCCCTTCAAGACGAGGGAGATTCTACGCTCCTTTAACCGCACACTGCCTCAAAACCTAGGGGCAGAACAGATATCTGCAGCAGTTTGAAAATAGTCAGTTCGTTAAATTGCGTTCCTCTCTGATAGATGGATGACAACGTTAAAGTGGAGGATCATTTATTATTAAAAAGCTAGGGAACAGTAGAAAAGGCACTGATTCCTAAACTGACAGACGTTTAGAAAAATATTGTGCGTATCAGTAATACAGATTTCATTTCGTGACAAAATTATAATACCAGCACATTATAAATTTTAAATTAACACTCACTCATGCTCACATTGCAAATATACAGAACGGTGCTGAAGATTATCGTCTTATGGCACGTGACACCTTGCAATTCCACGTATTCTTGTGTCTCACATTGCTGTACCCCACGCAATGTAATCTTTATTCCAAAAATTGAGGCAGAATATTTATCCGAAACGTCGTTAAACTTCTAACTTGCTACACTCTGTCACGTCTTAGAAAAAGAAAATCTTCATCTTCACTGCCGTGGTGACTTCAAATATTTGCAGAGCACTTGTGGATCTCTGTTTGGTGAAAGTAAAGTGATCAGGGACAGACGGGAAATATTCCATTCTGAGATCAATAAATTTGCTGTCTCCGTGGAGTAAAGAAGGCCATTCTAGTTAACCTTTTAAAGCCTGGCGGTAACTTTACATACGACCAGCTTTAACATTAAAAAATTCTACGTGGTGCCCACATTGCGTTTATGTGTTTTGTACGGATCTCAGAACAAACAGCAACTTTTGCCTTATAAAACATTAAGAGACTGGTTTTTATAACCGAAGTGGAGAGTGTTTACAGCGCGGTACGCATTGAGTCCTTATATAAAACAGATACGCTTCGCCTTTAAAGGGCTAAATACGTTTAATTTTTTCTCTGTTTCAAAGGATGATAGAGAAATTGTAGTGGCTTTCTTATGAACGTGTACCTTCCCAGTTGGCTGCTTACTATTATCAAATATTCTTACAGCGACATGACTTTGCCCGTAAGTGTTACTATTAGGGATCATTAGTATGTATTCTAAAGTAATTTAAGAAATGTAATGCATTTGCAGGCTTGTAGAAAAAAACTTTAATTTGCTAAAATGTATAATTTGTTTGTGTGTCTATAAGTAAGTAAATGGTTCTTTGTGATGGGCTCCAGTGTACAAATTATCATAATTTATTTTCGTGTATGGAAGTAGTTGAAATGATGTCGGACGGAACCGACGATAAAGTTTTCGTATGTAAGACTGCTTCACTGACGTGTAATGCGAAAATTACGTTTTGTAGGCGCGTTCGCAAAATTGCGAGAAGCGACTATTAGCTTCATCATGTCCGTCCGTCCGTCCGCCCGCCCGCCCGCCCGCATGGAACAACTCGGCTCCCACAAGACGGATTTTTATGAAATTTGGTATTTGAGCATTTTTCGAAAATCTGTTGAGAAAGTGCAATTTCGATTAAAGAATAACGGGTGCTTTACATAAAGACCTATGTACATATATGATAATATGTCGCTGAATTCTTCTTAGAATGAGAAATGTTTCAGACAAATTTATAGAGAAAATCAAAACGCGCATTTTATGGTCAATAACTTCTTTCCGAAAATCGTACCGTTTATGAGATAATGTTGAAAATCATGGTAGATCCAGATAGGCTACAGGTGGCCATATAATACGGCACACGCGCATTGCATGCTGGATCACGGAGGCTACAGACACACACACACTCAGAATATGTAATACTTATTGATTTCCCACGGCAACAGTAGTTATGCGAACGCGCCTCAGTGTTACATTGCACACACATTTCCTCTCTTGTGGAATGTGATGTGACATCGTGGCTTATTACGGGTAGAATCTAATGTCGGAGTGTTCTGCTGTGTTCTGTTCTGGGTGGAAGAGAAGACCATGTGTCCGAGCTCAACTTCAGTTCAAGTTACTTGGCAACGGACGGTCATTCAGTCAGTCAGTCGGTCGGTCGGTCAGTCAGTCAGTCAGTCAGTCAGTCAGTCAGTCAGTCAGCCTGTCTCTCTCTCTCTCTCGGCATCGACCTGCCGCTGGGCCTTCTTAGCAGATTTATTAATTACAAGTTCTAAATTTTACAGTCTTTTTCATCGCAGAGGGCGCTGTCTCAGGAGAGGTCGAGTGCGTCCTGCGTCTTGAACTGTGTGAAATTAGACGTACACTTAAGTTACAGTAAATATAAAAGTATAATAAGCTATTATGTACAATACTGCACATATGCTGTATGTACAACTCTTCAGTACTGCCTTAGTGCAACAGATTATGAATTGTATATCTTATGACAGCTCAGTCACTCAGAACGTCTTGAGCCTGCCCACTGACAAGGTTCAGCCTCTCGTATGTTCTGTGGTAGGCTTCACTTTGTCCAGAGCTGCGGAAGGTGTCATTCCTGTGCGTCAATACGGCTTCTCTTTTCTGCTTGCGTAATTTGTCTGTAGAACCGAATACGTAATGGATTTTAAAAGTCACATGCAAATCGCGAAACGGTGTGCGCCTTGGGAAATTTCCAGTCGTGCAGACAACCTTGATTTTTTAATTTTTTTTTTCGCATAAACTGTAATTTTGAAAGACAGTGGTCTGCCGCAAATTTCCAAGCGGGGCAGGCATGGGTCATTATAGACCTAATGAGTGCTTTATGGAGAGTTAATTTAATTTTTGGACTTAATAGCTCACCTCTGCGATACATACTCTGAAGGCCTTGGCTTCGATTGTTTCCATATTCTTCTGTCAAAATACTTCAGTTGGTTGGGATTAATTTAGGTTGATTTCTGGAGCTCTGTATAGCGAAAACACGAGCGCACGTGGGAGACACGGCTTCATGACCTTAATTAACGTGTTTGCAAAAACTTTCTGTTTTATCTTAATAATATACCGTGACACGTGTTCCTGAAGAAGGATGGAGAAGATCAGTTGGACTGATAGTGTGAAAAATGAATAAGTATTACACAGAGTCGAGGAGGAAAGGAACGTCCTATATACAATAAAACGAAGGGAGGCTATCTGGATTGTTCACATATTGCGCAGGAACTGCCTTCTGAAACATGTTATTGAATGACAGAAAAATATAAAGGACGAAAAGACGAAGAAGAAGACGTAAGCAGTTACTGGATGACCTGAAGGAAGAGAAAAGATCCTGGAATGTTTAACCCTTTAAAGACGAAGCGTATCTGTTTTATATGACTCAGTGCTACCGCGCTGTAAACACTCTCCACTTCGGTTACAAAAACCAATCTCGTAATGTTTTATAAGGCAAAAGTTGCTGTTTGTTCTGAGATCCGTACAAAACACATAAACGCAATGTGGGCACCACGTAGAATTTTTTAATGTTAAACCTGGTGGTACGTAAAGTTACCGCTAGGCTTTAAAAGGTTAAGAGATGGCACTAGGTCGCACACTGTGGAGAACTCGCTTTGGAAGGGGCTATGGACCTGTCGTAAGACAGACTAAACATTGAATAAACATCCATTTTTATCACTGTGCGACTTAATTGTAGCCCACTTCTGCCATTAAAATGAATAAGGTGTCAGTAAATGATGGTCATTACTGGGCCTACACGTTTCAACGTTTTCTTTTTTCCTGTCGATATTAGGATATTTCAGCCAGAGAAGAATATTTAGACTGAGCTAATATCACAGACGTGGATATCAGAGAACCGACGTGTTAGTTGCTTGAATCTAATATGGTGTCCTTTATATTATCATTATGTTGTCAAGGAAGGAATACTTTTAGGAAAGTAAGATCGCATCACCTGAAAGAGTTACACCGTAGATAATAAAGACCTATAATCGGTATCGGTGTTTGTCAGCGGATGGGACGCCTCCTTCTGGCATCACTTGACAGTAGCCTGGATGGGTCGAGATATATAAATAAGACTGCAATTAGTGTATAATATAATAATACTAAAACACACGTAATTGTGGAAATACAATTTCTGGAAAGAATGAACCTTTATTTTTACTGTGGTGGGACCATGGTTCCTTTTGACAAAGTCGGTGGGGTCCCAGATGTAAGGATGTCCAAGAGTAAGTGCTGATGTTGACATTTGGACAAAAGAGGGAGAAGAGAACTGGGAAATGGACAAAATTGCATAATGAGCTTCATGATCTGTACTCAACACCAAATATTATCAGAGTGATCAAATGAGGGGGATGAAATGGGCGAAACATAAGGCTTATATGGAGGGTAACCGTCTTGGATGTAGGATTTGTATGTGGAAACCTGAAGCAGATGGACCGCTTGGGATACCTAAGCGTATGTAGGAGGACGTTATTAGATGGATCTTAAAAACAGGATAGCACGACGCGGACTGGATTAATCTGGCTCGGAATAGGGACAAGTGGCTGGTTGTTCTGTACCCCATAATGAACCTTCGCGTTCCATAAAATGCCAAGAACTTATTGAGTAGCTGAGGATACATTAGCTTGTCTGGGAGGACTCTGCACTGTGTAGTTAGTTGGTTAGTTAGTTAGTTAGTTAGTTAGTTAGTTAGTTAGTTAGTTAGTTAGTCAGTCAGTCACTCATTAAGTCAGTCAGTCAGTCATTAAGTCGGTCAGTCAGTCATTAAGTCACTCAGTCAGTCACTCAGTCATTAAGTCAGTCAGTCAGTCAGTCAGTCATTAAGTCAGTCAGTCAGTCATTAAGTCAGTCAGTCATTAAGTCAGTCAGTCAGTCATTAAGTCAGTCACTCAGTCATTAAGTCAGTCACTCAGTCATTAAGTCAGTCACTCAGTCATTAAGTCAGTCAGTAACTTAGGAGTCGTGAACACAGATGAAGACCGACACCGAATGGTGGCAACTTTGGTAGTCTTATCGATGGTTAGGCTTAAGGTAGCTTCATGGCCTGCTGCAGACAGTCACGATCTGGCTGTGGGCTAGAGGCTGTGATTACCAAGCCGTTACTGACCGAGTTAGTTTTCGTAACATAGCCAGTCCGCTGTGCTGATATTGCACATTATGGGGCGTTTGTGATCAGATGGAGAGGCGACTCACTCATTTACTTAGTAAAGTTATTAGGTTTATGTTTTTCCAAATCGTTTAAACAAGGAGGTTTCGAGCTTTAGCCGCAAAGCTTGTTCGCTTGCTGCACCGGCCTCCTGACACGCTGGCTTGTTACGTGAGTGTGCAGTTTAAGCTGATGTCAGTGAATGATCTATCGAGACTGCCCTCAGAGGGAGTTAATGTGTTGCAGTTCCTGATGTCAATATGTCAACAGCCAGCAAGATAATGAAAATTCACAGAGTTAAATGGCATTATGTCCCTCACTATGTGTAATTAAAATAATAATAATAATAATTATTATTATTATTATTTACTGAGTAAGGAGAAGATACTTCTGACAAAAATTTCGCTGTTAATATCATTATTATTATTATTGCCATAATAATAATAATCATCCTCATTGGATACAGGAATAACATTATCGAATATACTTGTACATAAGGGACAAACTGGAGTCGACGCTCGGTCCATAAGTTGTGACGGATGGTCTCTGGCCACAAGACAGATGATAACCTAGTACGCGGAATATTTGAAAAGTTAAACTTTGAAGTCTGTATTTTTTTCGATTTTATTGTCTTAAATTCCTGCATATAAATGTGGAACTGTTACAGAATGACAACACAACGTGGTTCAAGTCTGCAGCAACAAGGAGCAATGAAGGGCAATTACATTTAAGATGGAATTGAAACCGTTAGCAAAGGTAATTGCCTCTAACGTAACGTTGATATAGTATGAATAGAATTTTGATCTAATTGTGGGTAGGGCCTATATGCTGCCTCGAGGTGCAAATGTGCCTACAAAGACAAGTTTTCTCTGTGACTTAATGTCTGCGGCCTTCTGCCTGAGATGTAACGAGACCTAACGGTATATGCTTTGCTGCAAAAGTACTTGTTAGTAAGGGACTATTGTATATCTATATTCTTGGTAATAGGCTCGCCTGGGAACATGCCTTAAATCTGGAAATAAATTCCGTGAACTCAGGTATGGGGTTTGAGCTCGTGTTTCTATCTTATCACGCCTTGTGGTGTAAATATTTGTGATGTAAATTAAAGAGGGCCCACGAGTTCTAGGTTACGCCTGTAGGCAAAACATATTTGAAAGTTTTTTTGTAAAACGAAATACTGATCTTGTGTGTAATATTCTGTTGCGTACTGTACCGTCTGTAAAAGGCATTTGTTGTATATGGCGTTTTGAGGGATGATTCTACTCCAGTTACGAGATCAATCCATGGTGTGATATTCCTTAGCGTATTAGGAAGGTCTGGGCTCGAATTATGCCAGCTGATATCATAATAATAATTAGTAAAATGCCTCTGCGTAATGACAACTGATTACTGCAGACAGGAGAACATGCCTCAGGCTGTGAACAGTTTCGAAAATAATATTTATGTAATAAATCAACCTTCTTGTATTGCTCATTCCGTGCACTGTTGATAACCAATTCGCAACACTCAGACCAACAAAATGCACAATATTTTTACTTAGATATATCATAATATCACATAAAATATTTCTACATGTGTCGATCCCCTGTATGTCAAGATACAGAGCACTTATACAATAATACTACAAATGACTGTACGTTTTAAATATTTGGCTTTTTTACTTCGTGTCTAGTGTGTACAAAATTTTCTAATTTAGTTCTGTGCAGTATTGCTTTGATTTGGTTCCCTGATGATGATCCCTTGTGGATCGAAACATGTAGGAATATTCGGTGTGATATTATAAATATCTAAGGACCAGTATTGTTTGGCAATTGTGTGAATGCGGCAGTTGATCTTTGGATGTGTTTAAAATGCTGGAGATTTCTTCAGTAAGCGAAGAACTGTTAGCTTGTGACACAGCTCACTGTTCCGCGGATTTCGCTGAATTCCATTCCTATAATCTTCGGGAATTTAAACGTCACGAGGACGGCGAGTATAAATATGTGAACTGTTTCCATATAAAATTCGTAACAACGCAAATGATTTTCTCTATTGTACCTTTTTATGGTGAAGCGACTCGCAAATAAAACATGATTTTGAATTTGTTCGATGATCAGTGAATGCAGCAACCGGACTGACTTGAGAGCAACTATGAATGACTAGTGCAAATGGGTACATGTCACAGACAGCCACTGGCCAGATGAGCCAGTACAAGTGGACTATATTTTCTAGGGATGCATCAACTTTTAGTTGACAGTACAAAACCTTATACTAGTCTAGATGCACTAAAGAAGATACGATGGGACATATGTCATAGGCTAAGGTATTGAAAAACTCTGTACCATACTCAAGGTCTGTTAAAGAAAGTATGATGGGATACATGTTATAGACTGAGACATATTTAAGAATTCTGTACCATACTCAAGGTCTGTTAATGAAAGTATGATGGGATACATGATATAGACTGAGACATATTTAAGAATTCTGTACCATACTCAAGGTCTGTTAATGAAAGTATGATGGGATACATGTTATAGACTGAGACATATTTAAGAATTCTATACCATACTCAAGGTCTGTTAAAGAAAGTATGGTGGGATACATGTTATAGACTGAGACATATCTAAAAGTGTTGTACAAGTAATTTTCTTTTCATTCCGCACTTTTGAAACATCCTGTACTTTCAAGTGCTGTGCTTGCCACGGTGTTCAACAAAGTTGATTTGTTTTCAGCAGATGCTGATGTCCATCGTACTGGTAACAGACTTTTTTTTGCGGGGGGGGGGGCCGGCGTCAGAGAATGCAGGCTTCCATTATCTTGTAGCGCTTGCCTTTTGAATTACTTCTGTAATTGGTTTACCTATTCTGAATTAGTTAATGAGAGAGGTAATTTGGAGTATGTATTACCAGAGGTACACCCAGTAATTGCATTAGCGTGCAAATCAAGTCCCATAATAACGTGTACAGTGTCACATGCTTGCTGCCGTGAGCTGTTTGAGAAACTCCAGCAGACCTAGAAAGAGAGGGAGTTAGAGGACTTGTGAGAAGATAGTGTTATTTCTGACGTGTGTGGCTCGGGCAGTATAAAGCATTGCTGGAAATAGAATCAACACGCAAAGATCGACTGCCAGGCAACACACACACACACACACACACACAAGTGTATGGCATCTGCAATGTGTCAACCTTTGTGGACCAATCTTCTTGGTTAAACACGATAAGTGTCATCCATTATGGCCTATAGCATGGAAAAAGCATACTTGTAAGATCGTATTGTAATCAGCTTTGTTCGAGGGCGTGTAATAACCGTGGTGCTTGATACAGCATAAGCTTACCTAAATCCGGAGTAAGTGGGTGGTACGGGGTCATTGATCTGTGTAAAGCTAATTTAAATTTTATTTCGGTAAATGTAGGCCACGTCGTTCAATACGTGCATTGCAAGACACGAAATGACTTCCCCCTTTTGGCTTTTCAAAATTTGACGTATCGTGTAGATTTTACAAATCTTTTACACCTCCTATTTGCTGATATAAATTGTTATGGTATCTCTTGATATTTCCTGGTTACAGCGACGACTTGCATGGCACGTACGTGGCAAACAAGATAGGCACAGGCAGTGTGGTTGTAACGTGACATTGTATCGCGTTTGCCTATTGTCTATACCTCATCGAATATTTTAAGAGCCTGCTACCACTTAACTGGACGAGAGGGACATTAACTAACTCCATGGAGCAGAGGCCTTCTTGAGAAGGTAACAGTTTCTCAGCCAGTCAGGAAATTCTCCGCATTTTATAGAACCCGGAGGTTCATTACCGCATTCACAAGAGCCCGCCACCTGTCCCTATCCTGAACCAGCTCAATCCAGTCTTTCCGTAGCTGGGATCGTACCAAAGAATCGGTCAAGGTTCGAGGCTTTGTAGGCAGTTACGTAACATCATAATTTTCTTACGGTGAGTAGTTGTTAGCACTTCGCCCAACTCCCAAGCTGGAGGACCACCCCTTGTCGGCTATCCGCGACTGCTTATTCAGTGTATTCGCAGCTACCCTCCATAACTGGAGGTCATTCCTCCATCCGCAACCTGAGGACGCGCCATGCCGTGGTGACAGGGACCCACTTAACACGGCGAGTGGGACGTCATGGCAATTTAATGTCGCCGGCAGCAATAAAACGTGCTTAGGTCTTCGTGTAAAGTGTCCGATATTTTTGTTCGATTTTAACAAAATTTGGATTCTTTCGACAGATTATCATAAAAGTTTCCAGCATAAAATTTTACCTACATCCGTCCAGTGGGAACCGCTCTGATACACGCGGAGTGATGGACAACCGTACGAGCAGACACGACAAAGCTAATAGGCACTTTTTGCGACTATGAGAACGCGTCTAAAATTATACAAGGGAGGCATTGTACGTTTAACGTAACATTTTGGTGCCTTCGTGTAACCATAGTTGCAGTAGAAAAGCAATAAGTGTTGCATATTCTGAGTGTGTGTCAGTAGGCAAGCGCATGCGCCGTATTATATTGTCATCTGTGGCCTGTCTGGCTATATCATATTTTTCCACATTTTTTCATAAACTGCACGATTTTCAGAAAGAATTCATTGATCATAAAGTGTGTGTTTGGTTTTCGCTACAACTTTTCTCTGAAAGGTTTCTCATTCTGAGAAGGAATGAGCGAGATATTATCATAAATGTAAATAGGTCTTCATGTAAAGTACGCATTATTCTTTTCAGATTTTAGTGAAACTTGATTCTTCATAAATATGAAATTTCATGAAAATCCGTCTGGTGGGAGCGAGTTGTTCCATGTGGACGCACAGACATGACGAACATAGTAGCCGCTTTTCACCATTTTGCGAACGTGCCTAAAAGCTACAGTAGATTTGCAGACTTCGTTCTTCCTCTTAGAGGCTACTGGCCCTAACTGTTGTGTGGAGGGAACAGAGAAAGCTCTTGGTATACTCGTATAGACCTAAGCAAAGATGCGCTGCAATTAAAGACACTGTCACTAACTCGGGATAGGGCTATGTAGTGTCGAATAGCAGCATGATTGAGGGCTAAATGACTTATAAAGGGTTTAGATGGAAGCAACGATGACTAAACAGAGGTCTTAGCCTGTTATGTGCGTAGGTTGACAGGGGAAAACCACGGGAACCCCTCCCCCCAGTGACGTAGCCTGCATCCGCCGCGTGATTCAAATTGGGCACCTCCACAGTATGTGTCAGAAGCGTTATTGCCTGAGCTAACCTGCTAAATGAGGACTTCTATTTTGGCAAAAGGTAAAGCAGTCCCATTACAGGCCTGGACAGGCCCTGAGGGTTCCAGGAGGTTGAGGCTACCAGATTTCTAGACAATCGGCACATGAAGGTGGTAAGGTTGTCAGCCCTACGCACCGGCCGCCTTTACCCCCTAAGAAATATTCCTGGTACTCATTTTTGTTAGAGGCTGAGTCGAACCCAGGGCCATTTCTGGTACTCATTTTTGTTAGAGGCTGAGTCGAACCCAGGGCCATAGTGCGGCCGGAAGGATTATGCCAATAAAAAATTCCAGTGACACCATTGGGAATCGAACCCGCGACCTTCCGGCTTGTAGAGCAGTGCCTCAACCAACTGCGCCACGCGTGCCCCCTTGTATTTTGGTAATGAATATAATAACTTACAAGAATGATCAAGTCACTCAGTATGTCAGCATCCAGTGCCGTTAAGATTAGACCAGCCATGTACTTAACAAAGAAGTTTAGCAAAGCGCTTGCGTTTAGTTTACTGTAACTCTGAAACCGTTTAATTGTTCTGAGTTATACCTTGACCTATTACAAATGCCTCCACTAAATTGTGAGAAAGCTCTGCAGCTATCGTCATTTGTCAAGTTTCTCAGAGTGCGTGTTGTCTTGTATGTAAAACGTCACTTCGAATGTAATGAGCGCTGGAAGAGGGTTGCTTGTAGGGGTAAGTAACACTATCCCTTCCCGCGTTGACAAGCCCCGGTGACAGCACGGGGTAATTAAACTGGGGTTTGAGTTATGAAACGAGCCGAGCAATTAGCCTATGTATAGCAACTACAGTACAATGCATATGGCACGCGGAATCGGAGGCAAGGGTACGTTTGGCGTAACGGCTAAGATTAAGCGCGCTGTTTCAAAGGAATTAAGGATTTCTTGTTTTGGAATTTGTCTGTTATGTAGTAATGCTAAAGGAACGCAGCTTTTTGAAAATTGGTCTTATTTGCGTATTAACCCTTTAAAGACGAAGCGTATCTGTTTTATATAAGGACTGAGCGCGTACCGCGCTGTAAACACTCTTCACTTCGGTTATAAAAACCAGTCTCTTAATGTTTTATAAGGCAAAAGTTGCTGTTTGTTCTGAGATCCGTACAAAACACATAAACGCAATGTGGGCACCACGTAGAATTTTTTAATGTTAAAGCTGGTGGTGCGTAAAGTTACCGCTAGGCTTTAAAAGGTTAACGACTGCAACGTGAAGATTCTTGGAGATTACTGTCTTGTGGGAAGTGACGCCTTGCAGTCTGGTAGATAAGTTTCGACGTTTCGAAAGAACAATATAAGTTCACTTTTCAACCCTGAAGATGGAGGCCACAGGTTCTTTCGAAGCGTCGGCTTTTTCTAACAGATTACACGATGTCAGGTTCCTGAAGACAGTAGTTCTTGTACTTACCAGAATGAGAAATTCAGACTGCACCTTCTGGTGCTGTATCGATTTTGAGCAGAGTTTCTTGAGGTGCATGATACATTGCTTTATGTACAGTAGAACGTAAAGCAGCTGCTGTAACGGCCAACCTATGTTCTTCAATTGACAACTCAGTACTTCATCTCTCGCCGTTTCGTACGTCCAGGTGCCTCATCCCCCTTACTCGTTACAGGATGGAGGAGGAGAGGTGGAGGAGGACTAAGCAGGATCTACCAGGGGCAGTAAACGACGTCACATCAGGGTTAGATGGTTAGGGCAGGGGAAGAACAGAGTTCTCCCGTGAGATTCAAGCGTGGCGATCAGTATGGCTCGCAATGCCCGTGATGGTGGGAACAGATTGTCTGGATGAGCCGATGGTTCTTACTACAGGCACAGATCAGTGTCTGTCCACGCTGTGTGCCTGATGTAATTCTTGGCCGGACACGTCAGTGAGGTAGCTGTAGTGAGGCTGTGGTTAAGAACCCTTGTACAATAAAAATACGCAGAGTATTCAGTTAGCCCTTACACCACTGTGCATTAGCACTGTGCCCCACTGTAGGTAGGAAAAGGTGACATTTAAAGTTGTCCATGCGCTTTTTTGAACATCATCAGTTTATGAAGACGAATGGGTTAGAGATTTATTTAATACCAGCAGGAGATGGAGGCCAGTAGTCAGCTTCAAGCCACGGCCTCTTCGCACCCAGGACCATTCTAGACGCTTAGGAGAAGAGATGAATTTTTTGTACATAGTTCGATACCAAATCATGCGCACGTTAACGCTAAAACATCCATAAAAGTGCCTCTACATGTTTCGAACTCACTTAATGTTCATCTTCAGAGGGGGTTACACATTCACTGATTACACATAATCACAATATGGCAACAGATGTTGGTCTTTTATGACGTATCTGATATTGTGATTATGTGTAATCAGTGAATGTGTAACCCCCTCTGAAGATGAACAGTAAGTGAGTTCGAAACATGTAAGGGTACTTTTATGAATGTTTTAGTGTTAATGTGTGCATGATTTGGTCTCTAACTATATATAAGAAACAACGCATAGTGTGAATATAAAACGTATACATTTTTTTGCCTCTGCTGATAATCGAACCCAGGAACCCAGGCTCCTGCGTCGTCCAGCTCGTCACAGTGTACTGTAATGTACTCTGAAAACTGTCACTGAAACACGTGTGTAAGGTATTGCACATTGGACATATCTAATTGAAAGTCAAGACGAGGGCAGTGAGAGAGGTTAGGTAGTGCTGAAACTAAGACGCGCTGAAAGTGACAGAGATAAAAAAGATGAACATTTCCCTGTCTACGCCATAAAGGCGTATAGGGTGAATAAAGGTATAGCTCCTCTTATTCTTAACCACGTAACTAACGTAAGTAAACGGTGGTGGTTAACTTCACGTCATGGCCGCTTTATCTCCAAGGAAACAACCCCAGAACCAATTGAATGGGTGGCTGCGTGTCTGTCTGAGCCGGTAGGGATGTTTTGGGACAGAGAAAATTTCTTGCCCTTTCCGGGAATCAAACAGAGTTCCTCGGTCGTCCAACCTGTAGCCTAGTCAGTGTACCAACTACAGTATGCCGGCTCATGCTACAAGTAATAAAGAAAGGCGAATAATAAATAACAAAGAAAGAAGTGTAAAAACAAGAGTAAGGTAGACATTAAGAAGCAAAAATAAGAACTAATACAGAGTGATGATATTGTAACAAAACTATGGGGGCAGTGACGGACGCCCCCCACTCGCCCAGACATATTTTTGTCCTGCGCATTTTCTTATATTATTCAAACTCTTATCTGCGGCTGTCCAGCAAAGGATTTTTATCGTCAACTTAGACACGTAGTGTGAACTTGTAAACTAACACGGATGAGCAAAGTAAGAGTTCAGAATCCAATAGTTGTTCTTGCTAAGACATTATCCACATTTTATGAAAACCAAAATTGCCTTACGCGTGAGATCAGTCCATTGGTCCCTATCCTGATGTAAATAAACCGACCTAACGTGTTCACATCCTGTTACTTAATGTCAGTTTTACTATTATTCTTCCGTCGACGCTTAGGTTTTCCAAGTGGTCTCCTTAGGTATACCGTTTTAATTTTTTAAAATAAATTTACGACCTATTCTTTGCGTGCTACATGCACATTCTCTCCCTGATTCTTTATTTGGTCACCCTAACAAAATAATGCTTGGTGAAGCCCCTTCATCGTGCAACTTGCGTAAGACTTCTACTACTTTCTGTGGGCCCACACTTTCTGCGCAGCACCCTTTTCAGTAGACACAGACTTTAACAGATGTCACTGAAATCTTTATACACGTAGCTGAATCGTCATGTGTAGTTACAGCAGACCTGCTGCTTCAAAACTGAGGGCGTCAGAAACTACACCAGTGGCTAGAAGAATTCGGGACATAGTAGCTTCAGATTCGCGACGGTGCGGTGATGTATCTTCAGGGAGTTGCAAGAGGGCAGGGTTTGGGCGGGGGCAGCACAGTGACACTTACTTTACCAGTTGGAGCAAAGAGCAAGTCTTAATAGCGACATCTATAACACAGTCCGCCCGGTAGAGCATGAGAACTTTATAGTGATGCACCGATTGGGTCTATTAACAGCTTCGAAAACATTAGGCCTGTATCTCAACACGCGGGCCGTCTTGTGGTTTAGTGGTTAATGTGATTTTTTTCATGGCTTTACATAATCGTTAAAGGAATTAAGAAGGCTGATTTTTCAGATGTCACCACAATTATTTATCATCGCCTTTTTGATGGCACGCAATGTACCTATAAGCGTGACATCGAGGCGCGTTCGCGTAACGATTGTTGCCGTGGAAGAGCAATTGAGTTTGTGTCTGTAGCCTTGGTTATCCGGCATGCAAAGCGCATGCGCCATATTGTCGTCAGTGGCCCTTCTGGCTGTACCATATTTTTCCACATTACGGCACGATTTTCGGAAAAAGGTTCCTGAACATAAAATGTGTGTTTTGATTTTCTCTGCAACGTTTGTCTGAAAGATTTCTCATTCTAAGAAAAAAGTCAGCGCGATATTATCATAAATGTGCATAGGTCTTCATGTAACGTACCTGTTATTCTTATCACATTTTAGTGAAAATTGAATTTTCTCGACAGAGTTCCGAAAAGTACTAAAATACCAAATTTCATAAAAATCCGTCCAGTGGGAGTCGAGTCGTTCCATGCGGACAGAGGGACGGATGGACAGACAGGCAGACATAACAAAGCTAATAGTCGCTTTCGAAAGTTTTTGGAAGGCGCCTAAGTGTTCATTTCGTGGAAAATTATTAACCCAGAATTCGTTGGAAATTGGGCACTTTGTTAGAACTTTATTATCGAATACATAAAGCCATATGGACACCAATTAGAAGAACACAGAACTCCATGACTGTTCTTCAGAAACCCACAGCTAAAATAGCTGGAATATTTCCTCTCCTTTTACAGGTGCGTTTTTTTTAAAGCACTTCTAGCATCTGTTGGCATCAGCATCGATATTAAATTAGTACAGAAGTGATGTTACCTAGTGTCGGTTCGCTTTATTTTATACAGAATGACATTCAATTATGTCCCACAGGCGTTCTTTTTGAAGTTATGATTAGTCACTTGCCAGTCCAGGTTACACTTCACGTCTAACCTGTCCTGTTCACAAACCCTGGAGGGTTTGGTTCGTGTAATTAAATGACAGAGCTTAATGTAAATTATTAGTTTGTAAAATTTAATTGGTTTGACCACTTGAAGAAGAATACGAGTCTGAAACCTACTTAAAGAGTCCGTTCGTACCGCGCAGTAAACACGCCTCTCCACGGTTGTAAAACAAATAAGCTGATGTCGTACAGACAAATAACGACACGTTGTAATAAGAACCACGCAAATAATTGCGAATGAACACGGTGGACAGAACGTGGAATCTTGTGTTGTTGAACCTGGTGGAGCATACAGTAATCACTAGGATTTAAAAGATTAATTAATGTAGGTTTTTTAGAGAATAATGAAATGGTGAACAAGTGGAAGAAACCGTATCCTAAAGGACATCGAGAGATACTGATTGCAGTGGAAACAGTGGAAGATGTATGATATCCCAGGAAGGGATTTTGTTATAGTCCCAGATATGGAAGAGTAACTGGGAGACCAGTCCGATCGACTGTAGTTTCGGAGAGGGCCCAAGTTGCCTTGTCGTTGTTAAATCAGGGAACAGGGAGAAAAGACGTTTTATGTGTTCCGTGTAGAAAAGTAAGTTTAACAAAATAATTTTGCAGTGACAGTTTAGGCAGCTTTGACATAAGTTTCATATTGTGCGAAATACATCTCACGTAACCTGTTATGACATTCGTCACCGATTATTATTCGGGTGGCGAAATAAATAAGCATGAAATGGGCGTGGCATTTGGCACGTATGCTGGAGAGAAGAGGTGGCTGCAGGAGTTGCGTGGGAAAATTTGAGGAAAGGAGACCACTATGAAGATACGTGTGTAGATGAGAGGATAATATTAAAATGGATTTTTAAAGAAATAGAATGCGGGACGTGCCCTGAATTGATCTGGCTTAGGACAGGAACAAGTGGTGGGCTGTTGTGAACACGGTGATGAACTTTCAAGTGAGAAATCTTTTGATTAGATGAGGAAATATTAGCTTCTAAAAAGGACTCTGTTCCATTGAGTTAGTTATCCAGTCGTTCAGTTATTCTGTTAATTAGTTAGTTGTTTAGTCAGTTTTAGTTAGTTAGTTAGTTAGTTAGTTAGTTAGTTAGCTAGCCTATTATGAGAATTCTTGTACCCCTTTCCCCACTCCTAATTCAGAACTGCATTTCTAAGTAAATGCTGTAAGTGTACCACTTTGTATTTCACGTTACTTCAGTTTATGTACAGTATATTCTGCTATTCGGCTGTTTTATCTGTGCTGTTAATGCAGCCTAGTTTAGTGAGCAGCAAACAAAACACAACCTCTTTCCCATTTATTCTAATCCTAACATTCGCCACGTAAAACAGAAAGTACGGGTCATTTTAAAAACAGACCGTTAACTAGCAAAGTCTTCTTTCTGCAGTTGCTCATGACACAGCCTTCGCATTCCTCAGTAATGGCTGATGTTTTCACAATTGGACAGAGCAGAGCGGAACATACGTTAAGTTCTCAGGTCACTTTCTGTTCCGACACAACTCATTACCATTTGTCAAGTCGAAGTGGTCTGCAATTCCCCATATAGACAGTACTCCATTCCTCTTTCACCCTTGTAGCTGTAGTGTGGTGGGGTCGCGTAATGAACACAATCACATCTAGTCATACTGAACAACTCCCATATCCTCGCTTGCAACCCCTTCTCTTTCTGTCATTGTTCGCTCTGAATTACACGTTTAAACGGAGATTAATTACGTGACGTTCGTTTTTATTTAACGACTGTAATTGATACGTTACCGTGTGAGGAATTCACTTTGTTAGTCGAAGCTTGGCTGATCCACTGAACGATGCAATGAAGAATTCTGTAAAAATCGGACAAGAGAGTGTTTGCCTTCAAAGAATACTGACCATTTATCAAAGGCAAGAAGGTGAATAACTGTCTGCAGTTTTACTACGTTGTACGTCTTGTTCTGCAAAATTTTCACCTCGCTTATAGAAGACTGATTAAATGTGACTTTTTTGTTTTTTTTAGTCATACATCATTTACCTACCCATTGTAGGTGTTAGAGGGTTATTTTTTCACCTGATGGTACATATGGACACATACAGACTCGGTTGGACCCCCCTGGGTGAGGGATCGGCCCATCGCAGAGGCCTCTACCTGACAACGCACAACATTCACAAGAGACAAATCTCCATGTTCCCAGCGGGATTCGAACCCGCAATCCCAGCAAGTGAACGGCCACACACCCACGCCTTAGACTTCGCTGCCACTGGCATTAGCTAGCTGTTAAACGGGGGTTACCCTCTTTTAAGGGATGGTTTTTTTGTAAAGTACCTTAACGATAAACTATTATTCAAACGACAGTAAAGGTAAAGGTCATCCGTGACATGCCTATGCAAGAACAGAGGGTAGATGGAGGTATAGCTCCAACCTACTCGCAGACTGGCATTAGAAGGAGGTAGGTGATCAGCACCACGTTCCGGCCGCTTTGTCCCCGGGAAAGAGACCGGGTGCCTATTGTGCGGTAGGTTAGGTGTGAAACCGGGCCGGTCTAGACGGCACGGAAAATCTCGCCCCCACCAGGAATCGATCCCCGGTCCGTCCAGCCCGTAGCCGGTCGCTATGCCAGGCCCCTAATTGACACTATTTGATTGTAAATAATAGGAAATCCAGTGAATCGATTTCGGATAAAGACACTTGTGAAGGCGTTTTGGAGTTATATTCCACGAAGAGCTTCGTTGAACCTCGACGGTAATAAAAAGAAAATTATTTAAATTGGCGTTAATAGGGTAACAAACGGAACGTTAGCGCAAATTGGCGTTTCACGAAACTGTTATTATGTAACAGAGTTGTAAATTGCTATCACTGGTTATACGTGTTTCATTGCAACACCTTGATTCTCGGAAATAACAACAATTGAGTTCAGTGAAGCGATACGATCAAATACTTATTGAAAAGGTCTCTAAATTATATATTTAAATGTGTGGTTTTTGTGCTGTAAAGAAACCAACTCAACTGCCTCTACAACTTAATTGTGAGCTATCCGACTTCTTGGAGATATTTCATTGTGAATGGAAGTCAGTGTCAATGTTAATTGAAGTCGAGCCCGATAAAAGGTAATCGTAAAGGTGTGTGACGAAGGCGTATTATTAGACTGACACGTATATTAGACACGTTCCATAGTCTCGTCTTGGTTAAGTGTACAGTGTTTCGGAAGCCGATTGTGCTTCCGTCGTCAGGTATAAGTATGAAACGTAACTTGATCTGGAGGTAGAGGCTTATTTTTAAAGTCAACACTTACAAACATGATGACGATACTAAATTCTGGGGCGACATCCAAAGAATTTAACGCAGCACCCTATATTATCACAACACAGATATGTAGAAATGCGTATAGAGAAATGTAAAAGGTAAAGCTGTCTCTCTACAGGCCTGGACAGGCCCCTGGGTTTCTAGGAGGTTTGGGCTACCAGATTTCAAGACAGTCGGCACATGAAGGTGCTAAGGTTTCAGCTGTACGCACTGGCCGCCTTTACCCCCTAGGAAATATTCCTGGTACTCATTTTTGTCAGAGGCTGAATCGACCGCAGGGCCATAGTGCGTCTGGAACGATTAAGTCAATGAAAAATTCGAGTGTCTCCATTGGGAATCGAACCCGCGACCTTCCGGCTTGTAGCGCTGTGCCCCTCAACAAAAATGTAATAATAATAATAATAATAATAATAATAATAATAATAATAATAATAATAATGCGGATTGGAAGTGTATGCAGTGGGAAACTAGTGTGATGAGTTACGTCACAAATTAATTTCCTTTGATTTTCGCTACCTCCAGTCATTGTTTTTAGAAATTAAATTTGTACCACAAATTATCTATGTGACTTTCATCTAATAAAGCATGGGAATATTTCAGCGACGTGGATCGCTGGAGCGCCATGGGCTTGTATCTTCAGAAAGTAATGTCTTTGACTCTTCCAGGTCGTTATTAGAAACTTTACGTTCCTAAAATTACACTATTTCTAAACAAACAACGAAACCCGGCACTGTCGGCGTCGTGCAGTTTAAGGCGTGTTTATAACATGTCACTGTTAAGTTTACACAGACTTTCAATTTGCTCACTAAAGGTAAAAGTTATGGATACGCCATCAAAATTTGTTGACGTTGTGATATTTTTACCCTTGGTTACTCTCAGTAATTGCATCAGTTTCTTCCACTGTACTTTATTTAAATATCCAACTCGAATGACACTAAATTTTTCCCACCTCATATTTACACCTCCAGCATGTGTGAAGTTTAATGGTAGAGCTAAAAAAATACGTAGGTAAGTTTCTCAGTGGCATGAAGTTTGTGCAAAATGCCACAAAAATCCGTTAATAAGTACCACAAATGCTCTATATTCAGAGTAATTTATATACTGTCCATCTTATGTAGCATGTATTCTCACTGCTTCGCCAAATAAACCACAAGGAAAGTAGGTGTTATACTGTGTATCAAGTCGTATTGGGAACAGGAGACAAACACATAGAAGCTGTCCCCTACTAGGCTTCGAAGGAGAACATTTGCGCCTTCCTGACCCCAGAACATTAGGTGCATTCGTACTTGGGGCGGTACAGGAAGGGCTTTGTTTCCTGATACCTGTAAATTACGTTACAGCTTAACATAAATTACATGAGCGGTTCAAAAAATCATTGTACAGAAACTAGAAGGCACACTTTAAACTCACACTGCTGGAAGGGAAATTTCGAAAAGTGTTTCGTATCATGTATGAGAAGTGACGTAACTCAAACCGTTGCCGCTAGGAGCGCGACTATGTTCATGGCGGTAAATGTTTCTCGACTAAATAAGAGGCTATGCTGTGTCATTACTGCAGCGAACTGTGTGTGTTTCGTTGTGATAGTGTGTGCAGAATAGTCAGCCTGTCCAGCTGTCTGTTTATTTGTGATTGTGTAATATTTCGTCCTTTAAAGTGAGTAAAAGAAGCCTATTACTTACTTTGCATTCGACTGATTTATAGAGAGTTTTAAAGTTGCATGAAGTGACACATTCACTTACTCAGTGTGGGTTCAAGAAATGACATCTCAAACTACATGATAATCAGCAAATCTCAATATTGTTAATAGATTTCCCCTTGTTAATGTCAAAATTGCATAACACAGAATGTTAAAATTTTGTTTAATATTCTTTTCCGTCATTCAGTTTGTTGACCCTTACCGGTTTCAAGGAAGAAATAACATGTTTTCTCTGGCTCTTACCATTTCATGCTACTCACCTATTTTCATATCTCTTTTTGCAGGAGAATTGTGATGAAGCTGCATCCAACACAACAGTATTCTTCACACTCCGGTGAGTTGAAGAAATGAGAGTAATAAAACAATTACACTTTTCCTACTGAATTTCTAGTTGCATGCTAATTCACGGTCTTCCTGTATAGCCTTGACTACAGTATCGAAAATGAACATCGTCAGTATTGGTTTAATATTGCCTGCAACTGATTTGGTTTTACGAAATGAATGTGCAAGAATTTCATGTGTATTTAGTTACATCTTTTTATCGTTACGAACATTTTAAAAGTCTCTGTTGCTGGAGACAGTCCTTGAATTTTAAAAGTCTCTATTGCTGGAGACAGTCCTTGAATTTTAAAAGTCTCTATTGCTGGAGACAGTCCTTGAATTTCAAAAGTCTCTATTGCTGGAGACAGCCCTCGAATTTGAACGTTTTGTTGACTTAGGTCATTAGTTAGGCAAGTAAATCTTAGATGCTTCCTCTCGATTACGACAACGGTCTTCAGGGACGTGACGCCATGAAATTTGTTAGAAGAACAGCCGGTTTGGCGGCCAAGAGTCGAACCAGGCGTCTCCTGGATACGAGCTGAGTTGTTACCGCTTGAGCGAACTTGCTCGGTGACGAAAAACAAGAGCAAGAAGTATTTCTTTGGCGTTCGAGGTTAGGTTTAGGACAGCTAAACTAATAATGTTTTGTGAAGGGGGCACTAACATAGTCTGGGCTGTTCGGTGTGTTCATTGTGTATATCAACAAGAGTGATAACCCTCTGTGGACTGACACCTTGACACCGACACAGACACCGACACAGACACCAAAGATAATTATTATTTGGCAACGGACAGTTTTCGGATTCGTAGCCGAATACTTACACTTAAGCTGGGAGCATTGGCGATGTTTTCCTCATTGAAAGTTAAAAAAGAAACTGAACTTTTCTGTAGCGGTATGTTAGTATGTAGTGTCATACCCTAATAATTATTTGTAGAAAATGTAATGTAATCGAAGAGGAACAAAATCCATCTTGCCTGACGCTAGGATATTTGACAAAAACAGTAACAATATTTTTATTCTAAGTATCATATCCTATCAATAGCTTGTCCAGAGGTAGATGCTGTGGGTTCACATCTGCAATTTACTTTGGCAAGGTCATGGACTGTGTGTCAGCCACCTGAAATAACTTGTGGTGGCTTAAATGCTGTGGTCTTTTAACCTCCCATTTAGAAGTTTTAATTTTAATCGCTGCTCTGTTCTATCAGAATATATTTTGAGCTGTGAGCTGAAGTTTGCCTTATATGTGATACTTTCGATAAGCACTTTGACACAGGAAAGATTCACTAGCAGACGCTTCCTGCTGGGTAGTTTAACATTCAGAAGGCGGTGTCTGCGGCAGTTCTATTCTCCATTATCCGACGCGTCGCAAGGATGTTTATTGGGGGACATAAATTCCTTAGTGACAGATTAATTAAATAACTAAGTAGCTATTGGTAGTCACAGCTTTAAAGAAATGGGTGTAGCACCGTATGGTTTGGAGAATGGACGCCCCTTGCTTAGTCGAGAATGGAATAGGAAGAGAGTTTTATTGCTTATAATTAGTATCAACTGTAGCGTGGGTTTGTGCACTGTGGGAAACCATTATGGCATTCAGGACGAAAGTAAAATATGTAAACTCTGTAGAGTGGTAGAAAATAGAGGGTGAAATATTTTTTTATCCTTGTGAGGGTTCTTTAATATTTTCTTGCGGGAAGCAAGTCCCAGTGCTTTCGTTTAGATTCATAATTGGAAATGTGTGTTTATCTGTAACGCGTTCTTCAGTATATTGCCTCAAATAAATTTTACATGATAGTGATTTGGGCCATATTTGCTCTCATTTTACGTGTAAAATGAAAGGGGGGAAAACCAGGAAGACCTAAGCATAGATGAGAAAATATTATTAACATGGGCGTTAAAGAAGTAGCCTCCGTGTAGGGTGTGAGGGTGTGGATTCAATTAATCCCCTCAGGGTAGAACTCTTGTAAAAACAATCACGAAAATTCGGGCCACATAAAAGTCAAGAAATATCCTGATAACATGAGCAACTGTTAGCTTGCTGGTAATTCAGTTCAGTTTGTCGTTATCCGGCTCCAAGTTTCAACACATAATTGAGCCTTCCATCACGTGTTTGATATAGGTTTCTCCCAAGTTTCCGTCTATAACTCTGCTTTCTTCTATTCTTTCCACGTTGTCAAACCAGTTCCTTTTGATTTTGTGTACTTCATTAAACGCATATAATTATTTTATGATGGCGCGGTTTCTGATGTCGTCTGTTCTTCTTGTAACCTGCAACATCCCTCAGGAACCTGCGATTTGACTGTCCCGTTCTTCAGTTAGGGAGCAAAATCCTGAGCCACGTAGCTGCGTGTTTGCAGCCACTGCTCTGCAATGGATTTAGTTCGTAGCATATCTGTGTACCTGACCGCGAGTAGCGGAGGCACTACACCTCTTGTCGTTATAAAAATTAACACTAACACAAGAATATTTTTATTATTTTCAAAATGTTGGAATTTGGTCAGTATACCTAGGCAGCGTAAAAGAGACGCCCCTTCTGCGCGATTAATCAGGACATACGGCTTCAGTTTTTAAAGAGGGACTGCAGAAACAACTTGTGAACTGTTATTATAATAGTTTATGCATTAATTACACTATATGTTACCTCTCAATTTCCAAAAGACCTCAGTTTATGGATCAGTTGTACAGATGTCAGGATTTTTAAACTTTTAAAGCCTAAATTACTATACAATCAATCAGGTTTAACGTTCAGCATTTCCACGTTCTGTCTGCAGAGTGAATGTATGCGTTTTGTATGTATCTCAGAAGAAACAGCCACTTTTGCCCTATACAACGTTACATGATGGGTTTTTATAACGGAGATGGAGTGTTTACTGCGCGGTACGACCTGAGTCTTTAAATAAAACAGATTACGTTTCGTACTTAAGGGGTTAACTACAAATCCAGCGTATGGCATCTCAGGACCTACAGTTTATAAAAGTGTCAGTTACGTATATCTGTGTGTTCGTTTTGTTGTCAATTTGTAATGTTCGTTTCAGTCAATTCACAACATTATCAATATACACACGTAACCCTACACTTTGCGGTACGGCATGGGAGCCGGGAACTGTCTTGTCATTTGGCCTTAAATTATGTCCATGTTACAACTATACCTGTATTTGAAAATATTAACCTCAAACAATACAAGGATTATTAAAAATTAATATAAAGCCTTTAAAGTGTAAGGAACCCTCACGATTTAGACTATGACTAGAAGTTAAATTTTCAGGAAGGTCGTGCGAGAATTTAGGTGCCGGAAACACTCGGTGTCAGTACACAGTGATGTGTTAGTCCTTACGTTATTTATTTTTCTTTGAAGGTCCAGGATCACGTGTTGTGCTGAGACCGATAAGGTTGATAGCATCCTGATTGCACCCGTTTGTAGATATTATCTCATAGTATGTACTCCTTATTTTATTTAACAATTTTCTTTTTACGATCCCGTTCATAAATGTTAAGTCCTATATGATCTTTGTTAAACCTACTCACTGATTCGAGAACCTAAAATATCACATTCCTTTTTCATTTTCTTCAACGTCTTTCTCAGTGTGACAAAGACACTTCGAGAACAACGAAGTTCGCCACGTCTCTTACCATGTCATTCTCACTTCTTTATCGGTTCGTTCGCGCTGTCGACGCCGTGTAACTCATGCAGATAGCATGACATCAGTCAGTCAGTCAGTACAATCAAAATGTGTTGCTATTTTAATCAGTGAAATTATGTAAAATCAGATACTGACATTGATATGGTAAAGGACCAGGAATCAAAAGAAAGGGCAGATAAAATGTTAACCAGACGCCCGTTTTAAGAACATGAATAAAGCGAGGATAAATGTACCAGGGTCATGGCCCTCAGGTCAGTGGCCTTACTAACACTGTCCAGGCTCCTTATATGAAACAATGTCACCCGATTTCAAAGAGCATTATGGTTGAAATGTAGTAAATTATTTCATTTACGTGCAGCTGGATGCATCTGTATTTCTTCTCGTCCTGTATACTTTAATTTACAGATCTCATCATGGTTTAGTTTATTAATATTCCGCGCGAATGGTTCTTGACTGTGTTAGACTGTTTTACAGGTTTCACACTTTATTATGGCACGTGGGCTTATAATGATTTGTTATTCAATTTATATTTAGAACAATTCAAATACAGCTAAACGAGATGGCCTGGCAGTACAACGGACCTTCAACTGTCGTCTTGTACCAAAGTGAAAGTGAAATTAAAAGGTGAAAAACATTCCATAATACTCGTATATTTCCATGTTGTAACGTAAATTAACGTATAAATATGTACGGGTGTGATTAGTGTCATGTTAGATTCAGTTTGCTGCTACCCCAGTCAAATGACTTGTTAGAATAACGGAAGACATAAACGTCAGGGGTCTTGTAACTTATAGGCCTAGTATAGTCGAATTAGCTGTGTATTATGAAGTGTGGTCCGTGGTGATAGGTATATAAGAAATTCCAGGTGGCTTCGGAAAAGTTATCGACTATACACTCTTCGTAACAAAGGGAATTCCTTGTTACGAAGGAAAACAATGTGAGACAATAGTAGAAGAGAGGAAAGGGAAATAATATAACGTAGGAAGAAAGATACACGAGGACTGAAATAAATATGAGAACAAACGGCAAGAAATTTAAAATTGTGGAAAATTAATTGAGGAAGAGTTATGTCAGACGAAGAGAAAAAAATACGTCAAAGAAATATTGCATTGAAAGTCCTACGGATACGAAGGCAATGTTAAGGTAATTATGAATCGTAAAATTGGTACAACTGAAAGAGAATGTGTTAGTGTTGTCTGTAACACATTAGGTAATTGGGTTCGTCACAACTTGCATAGGAACCATTTTTTAAAACGCGTTATTGAAGGGAAGAGAGAAGGGACTGGGAGACGAAGAAGAAGACGTAAGCGGCTGCTGAATGACCTTTATAAAAAAGAAAATACTGGAACTTGAAAGAGGAAGTACTAAATCGCACTCTGTGGATAACTCGCTTTGGAAGAGGCTATGGACCTGTCGCAAGACAGACTAGGGAATGAATGAGTGACACATCGCCTGGAGGTTCTAATGACATACACGTTATAACAGTTGCTGTTGAGGTCAGATCTAGTAATGGAATATTTACAGACCCGTGATGCGAGCTGTACTGAGGCAGGCCGATCGGCTTGAGTGTGAGTGAAACATAGACCTATAATCAAGAACGTCCGAAATCTGTGACGATCACGAAATACTTATGGTTTTTTGACGATATAAACATGTATTATATTAGAAAATCACGGTCTCCTCTTATAGTTGGGTCATAGCTGACATAGGGCTTACACACTGAAATTTGAAGGTGGCATTCCATGCAGTTCGGGCGTAAAATGTTACTTTAGAACATTTGTGTCGGTATACGTAACAACGACTGCTGTCCGAAATCGATAAATTACTTGTTGACTCGTTTCGATTTCGAGTATATTTTTGTATACAGATACTCTCGACAAGTAGATTAGGTCTACCGTGTTCTGGATACCATGGACATGCTTCTGTTTCTTTTAAACAACGGTTTTGGTCTAACTTAAATTTATCTGGATTTTTCTCGGCTACATCGACCGTTGAAGAAGTGAGCAGTGCTTTGCCTCGTAACGTCAGGTTTCAATTACTCATTGACGCGGCATCGTATCACACCAGTACGGAAACCTCAGCTGTACCGCAGCGGAAATGTCAAAACTCGCGTGGAGTTTGCCGTTAAGCTTTTAAAGCCTAGCGGTAACTTTACGTACCACCAGGTTTAACAATAAAAAATTCTACGTGGTGCCCACATTGCGTTTATGTGTTTTGTACGGATCTCAGAACAAACAGAAGCTTTTGCCTTATAAAACATTAAGAGATTGGTTTTTATAACCGAAGTGGAGAGTGTTTACAGCGCGGTACGCACTGAGTCCTTATATAAAACAGATACGCTTCGTCTTTAAAGGGTTAATTTGCGGGAGTTCCGAATATTGGTCAGAGAACCAGAGTTCCCACGCAGCATTTTGTGCAAATTCTACGACGTCACTTTTCACAACTCACTATTTCCCCTGGATATTTTGTGCTGTATCGCGGATTCGCGAAAACCAGAAGTGGGACTAGCATTGCGCAATGTGTGCGGGCTGGCTGGCGTCTGTCGCGAGAGTTTACAATAAACGGCGCCTGACGCCCGGGACCCCGACAGTGGTAATGTAAACTGCGACTCACGTGCTGTTTCAGCTACAGGCACGAGGCATCTGTCTCCAAACCGCGCGCGGGTTTATTAATAGGTCCTCTTCTAAACAACTCCTTGCTTTCCAGTCTGCCTGTGTCATCTACAGCCTTCGCTCCTTGTTCTGCCGCGATACATATGTAAAATGGAGTTTTGAAGTGTCTGGCAAAGTTATGACTGTATTTAACACAAGTGTAAGATGCCTGCCTGTTCGTAGCGACTGCTTCCAGTATCAGATTTATAAAAAACAGTTCTGGGCAGACGTCTAATTTCCTATTGCACTAACTTGTTATCCCACAAATTGTATGTTATTTTACTATCCTTAAGTTACGTAAGTTAAACCCCAGTAAAGAAATTAAATTTTGTTCATGTTTTAGACTATTGGTCACGTACGAATATCATATTGTCACAACATTGGAACATATCGTCATATTTATCGTGGACTGCGGCTGTAAATATTTTATATGAAGTAAAGGTAAAGGTGTCCCTGTAGATGGTCATGCAAGCACGTAAGGGGACTGGAGGTATAGCTACACTTATTCTTAACCTCGGCGCTGTCTGGGGGTGAGTACTGCCGCTGGGGAAAGAGCCCTCGGAGGCTGGGTGACGTGAGAACCAGTCTGAACGTTTCGGGGGAGAGGTAGATTTATTGCTGCGTGCTGGTCTTCGAACCCTGGATCTTTCAGCCCGTAGCCCCGTCACTATAATCAGTTGGCTATTCGGACTCCAGTATGCTTATAATAATAATAATAATAATAATAATTATTATTATTATTATTATTATTATTATTAATTTGTCGGCCAGTTGGTTAATGAGTCAGCACATAAATAAACCAGAACTGAATTGAAATAAATTAACTTAAACTATTAGCACTAGCCTTGTAGTTGTTATTCTGCAGTTGCTTATGGCGCTGTTGAATCAGCACGCTAATAAATGAAGGACGGAATTGAAACGACTTATTGTTAACTAGACTGGGTAGTTTAATTTAGCGACACATGATGAAAGTTGGTGATACTCAAAAATAGAGAACTCTGGCAGTCACTCAGTACATGAAAGAGTTATCATATAAATCTAGTAAGGCTTATCCACGAGGATAAAAGTCAGGAAGACAGTTGAAGTAAATAAATTCAGACTGTTTCGGACAGATATCTTATGGAGGGTACGGTTCAGTGAATCTACTTCCTGAATTACATACAAAAGTACATTCTGCATCTTTTTAAATGTTAGAGTGAAGAATAAAAACATTATGACAGATAATAAGAGTCGCGTAGAAGAAGTTTGGAAAATATCCCTAGGCTTACTGAAAATTAAAGCGAAAGTCCCACGTTTGATATCTTGTTGAAATAATTACAGGTTAAGTAGGTCAGTCAATTGAACACTGGGTGTGTGAAATACGACTGAATTTTGCACCGCACAGTGTATTTTATATGACAAGGGTCAGCTGTCTTCGCCATACGTGATATGCGACACAACCTGTATGCACATGTTACATATTCAGCGAACATTTTTGTGTGATAAGAGGAACACCCGGTATACAAGTGGATGAGGTTGAGAACTGACATTGACTCTAGATTTTATGCTATTGTCTGCAAAATTACCAGAATGAAATGCTTACACGTGTAACAAAATTGACTTACATCGCTCAGTATTTCTCAAACACCATATTTTGTTCCTCGTGCTCAGCTAGCTCAACTCCGCCGCGTGGTTTTTGACAGATGGATCCGGACACGTGTAACAAGCTGATAAAAGGGACTCAATCAGTTCCAGTGAACTAAGCACTAGTGTGTTTCGTTATGAGTCAAGGCGACTGGCAGTTAGCATGTGGGGGTAAATGACAGGTGAATGTATCCAGCTGTTTGCTTGCTAGCCTACAGTTCTCTGCCTTTGTAGATCTTCTGCATTTTTGATTGCATAAACGGAAAATAATGTCCAGTGTTGTTATTATTCACAACGTACGCGTCTTAATGCTTTGATCCGTGAATTTCATCTGCACAATATATGAAATTAGTTCTGTACCTCATACAAAAACGAATTTTCTTTATTTTAAACAGGAATTGCATAGAAGAAATAATAGCTGTCTGTTCTTATAGTTCGTAAACTCTGAGTAGAGTGTATGACAAAATGCCAGAGCTTTTAAATGTCAGAAGAGACAGTAAGGTTTTGTAGCCACTTTGCTGGGAAAGTTTCCAGGTATGTTTTACATATTTCTGCTCCTATTTTTAAATAATATTGTGTGATTACTATGGACCTAGCAAAATCCCTGTCCATAAACACGTGTCACGAGGATTTATTATCCAGTGCAGAGCCTGTAACAAGTTACGAAATGTGCACGCATCATTACTGGCGCGATAGCTTACATTTTTAATTATCTCAAATACCGTGAGATATGAAAATGTGCTTTAAAGCCACACCGTAGGAAAAGAATAAAGCAAGTCTATCGCAGAAAAATCTAACTGTATTCCTATCTAAGAAAATGTCTTCAAGAAATTAAGGAAACCATCTCATAGTTTTGCAATATTCGGTTATAAGAATATGCCTAGACTTGAACATTTCTGCAAATGTTTGGGCAGAAGGGAAGGATAACAAGAATCTGCCCGATATTTATGTCCGATTATAACCAAATTCGGAATTTCTGGACAGATTTGAGTAGAAGAGACTAGTACCAAATTTCATGAAAATTCGGAGAGTGGGAACAGGGTTGATACATACGGGTAGACAGACGAACAGACAGACATGACAAAGTTAATAGGTGCTTTTCGCGACTATCCGAACGCACCTAATAATCAACACCGGCGCCAAAACCAGTGCCTGAATCAGTGTTGCCCCCGGAGCAAATACAAGAGTTTCTACAATCATTAACATGCCCCCACATGCGTAGGAAGCAGCGAAGCGTGACGACACCAAACCTAACGACGCATTTACGGACGCAGACGCTGTGAACAGTGTAACGGTTTCCCAAGGACTTCGCAAGTCTGAAGAATGCGGAACTCAAAATCGACGCCGACGCGTAAATTAAAACCGGCGTCGAAATGGATATAAAGAGGACAATGATAAACGATATACTCGTAAAAGACAATGCGCCCTGAGACATGGCGCTGCCGGTGTTCGCAGTGTTAGTGACATTGTTTTCGTATGCCATCGTCAGAGACTTTCAGACTAAATTCTATATACTTGCTTATTTACCTTTGCTTTCTGTATTCTGTACCTATTTGTGTGGCGTTATACTTAATACTTCTGTGTAATCGCATTTGCTTTATCTTCTTAATAAAACAAAGTGTTCCAGGGTCTGAGAAATCTGCGTAACCTAGCCAGGGGTCATTGTGATCAGCAAGTGTAGGTTAGTGACGTTAATTGTATTGTTGGAACTTTTATCGCCATGAGTAATACACTTTGTTACTGCCTAACCTGTCGTTGGCGTGGTTAATGAAGATCGCAGAGAGGAAGTGACGTGAGGAAACACATTTCTTTCGTGTCCCGTTAAATACGTCACATCGCGGTACATACAGGAAGTTTCTTAAAATACACACGGTCTTTTCCCATATGCTGTGTATCCTCGTGGGGACTCAAAGTGTTTACGACGGATGAATGCGCGCCCCGGGTGGCCCTATCCATCTAACGCCTTGATATGGGGGGAAGTGAGAGACGGTAAGCAAAGTATGCAACTTGCAGGGCTTGCACGTAGCTCGTGTTGCCTGGCTATACGGCGCTACTCTGATGGATAGCCGCGGTGACCCCTGAGCCTCGGGAGCTACCTTCATGGGGAGATGAGGAGGGGCGAAAAGGGGGCGAGTGTCCGCTCTCCAATGTTGTGGTCGTGGAAGAAGCCCCCTCTTTGTTTTTATTGACTCTGAGGGTTATAGATCTGAAGAAGGGGTAGAATTAATTTAATATTATTGTGTGAGACAGCTTGTTTGACTTTGATTTTAATAAACAGCCCTCAGTTTCGGATTGCTTCATGGGAAACTGTAAAAATATTTGTTGAATTTTGGACAGCGAATGACAAGGTGCAAACTAGAATATATTGATAACAACAGACTGAAGTAATGTGCACAAGGAGGAGTTTTGTGTTTTGCGCTCATACACAGATATTATTGGGGTAATAAAATCAGAGTAGTTGTTATTGATGAGTCAAGTATATTACATGGAAGAGATGACAAACGTGTTTAAAATTCTTGTCGGAAAACCTGAAAGGGAAGGAACACTTTGGATACTTGGGCGTAGATAGGAGGCTAATATTAAAATTAGTGTTCAAAGTATAATTTCTGAAGACGTGAACTGGATTTATCTAATTAAGTTAGGGTCAGCGGCGCGCCGTGTTAAGTGGGTCCCTGTCACCACGGCATGGCGCGTCCTCGGGTTGCGGATGGAGGAATGGCCTCCAGTTATGGAGGGTAGCTGCAAATACATTGAATAAGCAGTCGCGAACGGCCGATAAGGTGTGGTCCTCCAGCTTGGAGGTTGGGCGAGGTACTGACAACTCCTCACCGTAAAAAAGTATGATGTTACGAAAGATATGGACAAGCCTCGGATCTGGACCGATTCTTTGGTAAGCTGACGATAGGGACAGGTGGCGGACTCCTGTGAATGCGGCAATGAACCTCCGGATTCCATAAAATGCGGGGAATTTCTTGACTAGCTGAGAAACTGTTAGCTTCTCAAGAAGGTCTCTGATCCATGGAGTTAGTTAGTTAGTTAGTTAATTAGTTAGTTAGTTAGTTAGTCAGTCAGTCAGTCAGTCAGTCAGTGAGTCAGTCAGTGGCGCAACCTGTGCATGGTGATAGTGTTTGGAGAGGGTGAGTGGAAGTAAATAACCTGTGAACGGTGGTACTGTCTGGGGAGGCTGAGTAGAAGTTCGTAAGCTGTGAACGCTTGTATTTTCAGGAGAGGTTGAGTGGAGGTACATAACTTGTGAAGAGTGGTATTGCCTGGAGAGTCTGATTGGGCGTACATAACTTGTGAACACTGGTACTGTCTGAGGAGGCTGATAAGAAGTACATAAGCTGTGAACAGTGATGTTGTCTGGGGAGGCTGAGAACTTGGGAGTGGAAGTGGCAGGTGTCGTTTCTCGTAGTTGGAATTTCATGGGTTCGGAAATTAGTGTTCCGGAGGGCGTTTTTCCTCACTAAATTTCTACTGTACTGGTGGCAAGAAATTTCTGCTTTATAGTACCTTAATAAGGCCACAATGCTTTTTTTTCATATTCTGTACAAATTTAATCTTTAGAGATGATGTACTGTCTAGCAACATTTGTTACGCTATTATTCTCACGTTATTTGATGCTACATGTTTCGGCTTATTTTTCAAAGTGGACGTTACATTAAATAGGAGTGGGGGAGACCGGGTTTAGTTGGCCACACGGGTAAGTTGGCACAACGTTAATATCTCGCCTCTCCTTTGTAAGAGCGCAGCACCTGTGGGGCAGTATGAAGAGTTACATCTTTCATTGGAGGGAAGTTAGTTGGCAATGTGCTGACACCTGTATCGGAAGCAAAATTTCATTGTATGTGTTTTGCACAACGCCGAGTAATTTTACAACAGTTTGGTAAATACGTATTATTGAGAAGGCTGCCAGGGATTTATCTGAACTTAAAAGTGTGTAGTTACGTAGTATATATGTGGCAATATGACTGAGAAATAACAGCGTTCCTTGTGCATTTAATCTCGGAGGAAACTAACCTCAAAACTGAAAGTTCGTGTTGGGTCTAGTTGGCACACTTGCTATGGGGCAAGTTGGCTCACCGTGCCACCTTACTCAGGGGTCAACAGTGCAGTATTCTGCCCGCTTCTTATTACTTTCATCACTTCAACGTTGTTTAAGGAAATATAATTATGCCAAGATCGTGCAAAAGGAAATCTGAAATGCAAACATTGCCCCAGATACAGCTCTTCGAGCCGTTAGGGCAGCCAGAATAGAAAATAGGTCGATTAGAAGTTAGCAAGAGATTTTGGAATCCCGTTTTTCTCTCCAACGAGATAGTGCAGCAGAGCTTTTGAGGATATACGAGGAATTTCACAGAATCCGACCTTCAGTATTGAGTACAAGAAAACTCGCCAGTTGAGTTCACGTGTGTTTCTGCTGTATGGTATAAGTGAACACGGAAATAAATCAAAAGTGCTCCGTAGTTTTATTTTTGATAAATGGGTCACTACATAAAGTAAAATGTTCTTATATCTTTCACCATATTTCTCATTAATTTTTAAAAACAGGATAAGTGTAATTTCTGCGCGCTTGTTCACTGATGGTGATTAAGAAATCTCAGATAAATCATTGTAGATGGCATCAGACATCTACTATGGCTTGTCTGCAAGGGAGGTGAGAATGTTTTCATTTCAGTGCGCAATGGCTTTAAATATAAATATCCTCGAAGATTGGAGGGATACAAAAATGACAGGCATAGAATTGTTTGCAAAGTTCTTGAAAGGGCATAAGACTGATTCGCTGCGCTAACCTGAGGCAACAAGCATCAGTAGAGCTTAACAAGACTGATGTTAATGCTTTTCTTTTATAAATCTGAAATAAGTGTTTGGTCGTCTGCGGCTTAGTTCGGGCGACATATGGAACATGGGCGAAACGGGTATAAAAACGGTGCAGATACATGACAGAGTTATTGCGCGCCGTGGTTGCAAATACATAGAGACACTGATGTCTGCTAAACCTGGAAAATTAGCAACATCAGCCGTGGACGTTTCAGCGGCAGGAAACACAGTGCCGCCATGTTCTATTTTCCCTAGGGTGAAATTTCGTGCCCATTTCTTGAATGGTGTTCCTGCAGAGATTCAAGGTGATGTCAGTCGTCCTGGATGGATGAAGGCCGAATAATTCGTGAAGTCTGTGAAACATTTTTTCCCCATGTGAAACCTTCAAGGGAACGACCAGTAATTCTCCTTTGTAGAGTTATGATTCGCATTTGTCAGATGTTGCACTCGATTGCTGTAAGGAATACGGTGTGACAGTTCTCTCCTTCCCTCATTTTAGTCACAAGCTGCAGAGCCTTGATAGGAGTGTCTGTTGGTCACTAAACCTATGTCAGTCGTGGATGTAAATCATGGATCACAAACCACGTAGGAAAAACGATGACGATTTACGATTGACCTGGAATTATCAACATGTCTGTCAACTTTACAGCTACTCCTGAAAATATCGAGGCTGGATACCTGGCCACTGGAATTTTTCCCTACAACAGAGATATCTTTGTTGATGAGGAGTTTCTGTTCTCCGATGTAAGACAGACCAGCTCCAGCCACAGACACTGCAGCATCGAGCTGCAGCAACGGAAACATTAAACGTGATGGGTCTGCAGGACCAGACCCTTCAAGAATTCATTCTCCCGAAGCAGGTCCTTCCAAAAGAACACATGCCAAAACAAAATCCTTCCTCAAGCACGTCCTTGACTCCTGAACTTGTCCGTACTTTTCCTAAAAGCAAACGCTACTAGAAACAAAAGATGTATAGCAATCCTGACTGATACGCCGGTGAAAGCAGTCTTCCTAGATGCGTAGAAATTGAGACAAGTGACAAAGGGAAAAAGAACATCAGAAGCGAAGCAAGAGGCGCCTTTTGATAACCCTGAAAGAGAGTCTAAGAAGAAGAGGAAAATAGTGAGGAAAATTCAGACTGCTCAGACGAAAATGGTGGGGAAACATTTTGTTTGGTTTCCATGGACACATACTGCAATAGTGTAGCGGGGGAAATATGGGTTCAATGCACCCAGTGCCAAATGTGGGCCCATGAAAAATGAACTTCTGGCATTTCCTGGGGATATATTTGTCCCAACTGCAAGTCGGATGTATCAGATGAAAATTTCTGCAGGTTTATGGACATATATATCTGTACCGTTTTTCATTTTCCTCTGTAATTTGTAATGTTTGTCCTGAGTTCCGTACGGACTGTAAATCAGTTTCATTATGTTGTTAACAGTTACATATTTTAGCGTCATTTATGCTTCCCTGGAATATTTTTGACAATAATAATAAATCAGGCTCTACTATGTGCCAACCTACTCCATCATATGTGCCAACATACCCCATATATGGGGCAAGTTGGCACACGTGCAGAGGTTAGAAGAAGTTCATTTTTCGTGGGTTAGTTATTGTTATAACTTCATTATGCTTTCGTGCATAGTCTAAGAATGACACGTGCCGCCAGTACCATTTTCGGTTTTGTATCATTTATATGAAAATTGTAAAAAATAAAGAAGTGAAAAGTGTGCCAACTAAACCCGGTGTCCCCTACTTCTGGAAAACGCTTTTAAGTAAACGTCAATATGTCTTTTTTACACTGTTTTCACCGTGCATTTTTATATATATAACAAATATCAGTCACCAACAAATGCATTATTTCTATGTAGAGACACTTTTACGTCATACTACATCAAATCACCCGACACGTTTCGACGCTAATGCATCATCTTCAGGGGTACACTCTTTCACCACTTTCACAAGATTACACGTTGCACCATACGGTGCAACGTGTAATCTTGTAATGAAGTGTAATCTTGTGAAAGTAGTGAAAGAGTGTACCCCTGAAGATGATGCATTAGCGTCGAAACATGTCGGGTGATTTGATGTAGAATGACGTAAAAGTGTCTCTACATAGAAATAGTACATTTGTTGGTGACTGATATTTGTTATATGTCAAAAAATCTCTCTCAATTATGAGATCGTTTAGTGACGTAACTCTTTAAAACACAATGGTGACTTTACTTACCACGTGTTTTAGCCTTAAAAACCTGTGCATTTTACCAACACAATGTATTATCTTCCAAACAGGGTTAACACACTTTTTTGTCATAACGAGGGCACGGTGTACATTTCACGCGTTAGAGGATCGTCACATGTTAACTTTATAGCTACAGTGACGACACTCAAAACTGGCTCATATTGATTAGCGAAAGATAAAATTGAAGCAAGTGGCTAAAGAACGAGCACAGAGGTTGGTCATATTATCTAGTCGAATTGTTTTACGAGCTGTGAAACTTTTCAAACAGCCATTGATTTACTATTTGTTTTGTTGGTTTGATTGGTCTTTCGAGTATTATTCTATTTTGACTAAATTTAATTAATGTTGACTATTTTGCGTGTAATTCAAGGTACGTAATGTGAAGTGAACTTCACCTGAACTCTACGCTTGCTAGTTTTTAAACAGTACGCAAAAGTAATTGTGTTTCTTTGAATCACATCTACCGAACTCTTAAATCAGACGTGTGTTTTATCTCTGCGGCCAGCGGAATAAAAAGGTGTACCATCGCATGTTTCAATGTAGTGTCGTGTTTATTGTACATTTCGAGCTTCAGTTGGACTTATCACATACACGTGACATGGGGACAATAAATGGACGAAAACGCGGATAGACACTGTCAGATTTTTCCATTTTCATGTTGTTTACTCAGCTATTTTCCGTGTCTTAAATATCTCCAATATTCCAGCAGTGTATGTCGGAAGGAATAGGCGAATATTCATCGTAACCATTCTCTTAAGCTTTTAAAGCCTAGCGGTAACTTTACATAGGACCAGGTTTAACATTAAAAAATTCTACGTGGTGCCCACATTGCGTTTATGTGTTTTGTACGGATCTCAGAACAAACAACAACTTTTGCCTTATAAAACATTAAGAGACTGGTTTTTATAACCGAAGTGGAGAGTGTTTACAGCGCGGTACGCACTGAGCCCTTATATAAAACAGATACGCTTCGTTCTTAAAGGGTTAAGATGCACATTCATCCCGGTGCCTTATCTAGAGTTTCTACCTAGTTTTAAAAGGTGATTTCTGCATATGTAAGAAACCATGAATTGACAAAAAATTATGGGATCTTTCGAAGATCTATAGATCCACTTCCAAAATGTTGTCCACAGTGTCGTAATATAATGCTTGTTTTATTACCACACTCTCTCTCTCTCTCTCTCTCTCTCTCTCTCTCTCTCTCTCTCTCTCTCTCTCTCTCTCTAAGGTTTGTCCATAATTTTTCATGCGTTAAATAACTGTGGTTAATAGAACGTTGCAGTTCAAAAGCACAGGTCAGTAACAGAACCTGGAACGTAACATTTGACAAATACAGCCTGCTGAATGTATTAGTATTGTCCGACGATGTGACGGAAGATTTTTCCATTAAAATGTTATGTGTAATAGAAGAGTTTTAGGAATTAAAGCTTTTATGAAGGCCACTGTATTGCATCCGCTATGCAGTATAAATTTATATGTATATCCAAGTTTAAGGTTTGTACGCTTTTCTCTGAGCAGCAAAGTAAATGTGGTAAACAATTCTAATTTATTGTCGTGCTTTGTAGGAGGAGAATTTACAGTGACCGAATTTCAAATAAAATACTGCGCAAGATCATGAACCCTGTTGACAGGAAATTAGCAATAAATATCACCCTGCGGCGTTTAGTTTACTTGAAATGGTCTTTGTGACGCCAGTTATTTGGAACTCTGCTTCAGTTGTCGCATAAATTGCGCTGTCATTCTCGTATTTAATTTATACCAAATAACAAAGCACTAAAATGTATTTTAACAAATTCTAATGCTCGTAATTAGTAATAATGGTAATAATGTTGCCGTTTGCAGAGCGGCTTAGGGGTCCGCCAGCCGCCTGGCCATTGGGCACCGGGCTTTTTCCTTCCTGGGATAAAATGGCAAAGATCTGAACGTGGTTTGTTGCTCCAATCTAGTGCTGAGGTTAAGAATTCTTGGATCTGAACTTCGATTATCCCATGTCTTCGTGGCGTGGTTTTTAATTAAGAACAGGGACTTCACCGTTGGTGGTGGTGGTGGTGGTGGTGGCGGTGGCGGTGGCGGTGGCGGTGGCGGCGGCGGCGGCGGCGGCGGCGGTGGTGGTAGCAGTAACAATATAATAACCATAATAACCACACGTATAAGTCTTTTAGTGTGTCACATTGGACAAATAAAAAGCGTGCTGAGTCACGGCTTTAATAATTAGTTTACGTAGGCCTACTGCCTGTTTTGTGTGTGAAATGTGTCAGTGGTGTGCGAGCTCGAAGTGCTATCCCAGATGTGTGTAATGTCGTGTTGCAATGTGATAAACACGAATGTGATATTGTGACAGTTTTTAATGCGCTACTACTATTACTACTACTACTACTACTACTACTACTACTACTAATGCTGCTGCCACCGCCGCCACCACCACCACCGCCACCGCCACTGCCATTGACAAGAGTTTGTCCATACGAGTTAATATACCTTTTGAAGCTGATTTAATTAAATGTTGGGCGAGTGTACATCTGGCTGATCGCTGATGGGGTGGAAGACTGGTCGTATTATTAAGTTGAAATTATTTATTTTGTATTAACTTACCATATTAAGTGCATCCATTGTCATCTCAACACAGCGACGGCTGTAAAAACGGCATTCGTGTGTGAAAGACAGATACTAAGTGGTCGAGCAGGGTAGATAAGGTGTTGTCCTGCAACCTGGACGCTGGGTATAGGGCTGATGGCCCCTCAGTCTAGTGTTGTGTGCTGTGTAAGTCTAAAATAGGACTAGAAATTGGACGGTTACTTTAAACAGCGTAATATTTGGTACATAGAATGTGAGAGGGTAGTTCTCTACGGGATGAATCTGTGAAACTGTAGGTTATTAACACAGGCTCAAAATCATTCCACATAAGAAGCCTTGATGTTAGCGGTGCTGATAATATGGGTCTGTTTTAAGGTTAGTTAAGGTCCTGTGGCCAGGAGAGTGACATTAGAAGCTGAAAGTCGTTGCAAGAAGAACTTGTGGTATAGCATTTACTTAGGAAACATTTATGCTAGAATCTGCAGTGAGAAAAAGGTACTGAAATGACAGGGTACAACATATTGACGGTACACTCAGAGTTACGTTTATGTGTATGTATGTGTGCGGTGTCGCGGGGGGGGGGTGGCGAAGGGTTTATTATTTCGTACCCCTTTTAACATTACGTAATTTGCTACTGAATTCAGAGAAACTGCACCCATGAGACTCAGAACAGAGAAGAGGCGAAGTGTTATGAACGCGGTACTGAACCTTCCGGTTGTACAAAATGCTGGAAATCTGTTGGCTGGCTGTGGAACGATCAGCTTCTTAAGAAGGACTGCTCCGTGTAATTAGAAACTGTCTGTTCTCTAGTGTTATGTGTTTTGAAATATCACAGAGACTTTCACCATGTTGCATTGGTCTCTTTGTATATTCTTACAAAATTCCTTCCACACATTCAACGTCTGCATGTCCCGTGGGTCCAGAGATGCAGCATCCCCTCTGTGTCCCCTCAGTAGCACTCAAACTGTGGTGGCAGTCCGTGCGCGGCCACATAATGCGTCACCGGGGACGGAAGAAACGTGGACCCTTAGCCTCAACAAAACACTGGCAAGGAGACGTATAGCGTCCAATACTACGACACAATCAACATGCTAGGTGCGTCTTGGCTCTCACAAGGAAACACCGGTCAAGCTTCCTGCAAATCTCTGGAGAATGGAACCCGCGTTATTGATATGACACCAGGTGACAGGCAAGAGATTGCAGCCCTTCCTGAACTAAGAGAGTGGGAAAGGCGTCTTGGAATGAGTCATCACCGAGGGACCAGTCTGTTACGTTCTGGAGAGTGGGGATGATTCAAGGGTCACTGAGGGTGCCTCTATAAATCGCAGAGTCTCATCCAGGTTTCTTCTCTATGGCTCCCAGCTGTCGTATACCATAAAGATGAATAGGATACATGCATCGGGTACAAACAATGTTAGTTATGTGTGGGCGTACAGATATGCTGAACGAATTTCTCGAAAGGTTGGAATCGATTTTACAGTTGATGTTTGCACAGCAGCAGCAGCAGCACGTCCGATGTCCTGATTTCCTTATCAGCTCCTTGTTGCTTGTTAAGGCGTTACGTGTTCCTTGTCTTACCACATTTATTGCAGCTGTTTCATAAATGTTATGGACACATTTAGCACATGTTGATAGTTTTGAGAAGTAAAATTTACGATAAAGTTGGGAGAAGAATGCGACTAAGAAATGCCTTTTGTGGTTCAGTTAAAGAACTGTTATGTATGTGTGTTCGAAACATTGAAAATAATGGCATATGAACGTTTGGGCCACTTATTTAGGCGTTCTGTGCGAAATGAAACAACCTTATGTAGAGACAATGTCTGCCCGTCCCTCCCTCTCTCCACCCTTCTATCCGCATAGCAACTAAATCGTCAGATTTTCATAAAATTCATTGTAATAGTTGTTGGTAAAATTTTTATGAGCTAGCATGATTTTCATAAAAATCGTCGCAGTGACAATTGTACTTTACTTAGGGGTGTTACTGGTTTTTCTACCCTTAATTTGCACACTTCTTGGCCGAATTTTATAAAATTTGATATAGACGATCTGCATGTACTGCTTGAAAGTATGTGTTTTATGAAAACCTGTATTGTGAAACCCATAGCTGCTTTATTTATGGGTGTAATTAAATTTCCCGTTTCCGTATTTTCTGTATCCGTATCCGATTTGGATAACGTTCGATACAGGAGCTCTGCACAGCACTATTGAGTGTTTGCAAGTTTCGTAAGAAGTGGCGCAGTGAAACGCATTCTTTAATTAGGGTCATAATGTATTTTTATTAGTGTTCTGTTGTCCGCCTTAGCTGAAATTCGTAAGAAAATTCTGAACATAATGCTGTTGTGAATTAGTGAGTTTTGTGAAAATAAGTGCAAGAATGGCGATGCTTCTTGTAGGGGCTTAGATGAAATTGCGTTTACTCAAGTACCATGAAACCCAATGATTCTGAGAAAGTAAATATCGCTTTGGGAAAGCCTCTGTCCTGTTATCCTGTACAACATTTACGATGTGCTTTTGCTTGGGTGTGAGAGTGGCATAATTTACAGTCGTACGCTGGGAGGTACCCGAAACTCTGGGGGGCCGGGGGGGGGGGGGGGAGTGAAATGAGTGGGAGAATTACGGATTACATATAGAGAAACTTCGTATTCTCTATTTTTCGCTGTTGTTGAGAGAATGAAGTGGTCTACGTGAAACTGCTATAGACTTTTATCCGTAAGTACGATCGGGATCCAAAGAGGATCCAAAGAGGATTTTAGCAAAGAAACTTCTTAGAAATGAGTCATTTTGGGCGCGTTTACAAAATTGCGAAAGGCGACTATTGGCTTCATCATGTCTATCTCCCTCTCTCTCCGTCCGTCTGTCCGTCCGCATGAAACAACTCGTCTCCTACTGGAGAGATTTGCAAGAATGTTATTATTTGAATATATTTCGAAAATGTGACGAAAAATTCAAGATTGATTTGTCAAGAAAATCCAAGTTTACTTAAAATCTGACAAGAATAACGGCACTTTACATGAAGACCTTTACTTGAAGACATTTATGACTATATCTCGCGGAATTCGTCTTAGAATTGCAGTGTTTCGGACAAAGTTGTACAAAAAATGACAACACACGTTTTATGTTGAGTAGTCTTTCGCGAAAATCGTGCCGTATGTGAGATAATGTGGAGAGACATGGTAGAGCCGGAGAGACGACAGATAACAATATAATACGGCACCTGCGCTATGTGTTCTGCATAACTAAGGCTACAGACACACGCTCAATATATGTAATACTTATTGCTTTTCCACGGCAACAGTGGCCACGCGAAAGCGCACCGCATGTTAGGTTATATGCACATTGCTTGCCTTGTTGACACCGAAAATTAGATGAGAGGGTAAGATTATTATGATGCTAGAGGACATCTGTTTTTACGAGTCTCTACTTAACAAACTGATCATTACGTAAAGTACACTTCATATCTACAAACAGAATTAATAATCATTTTAGGCCACGAAATTTGTAATTGCATCGGAATGGGAATATTTTATATTTTAAAATTTCCCCAACACAGTGCGTGTTAACGTTAAAATTGATACCGAATTGTTGACAAGTGTTCCAAATCACCCGTTCACACACTGCCGTTTTACGAATCGCCTTTTTTTGTGGTACAAAAATGGGCAGTGCAGCCGACAGGAATGTAAACGAAGTCGGAGAACGTTATAGAATTTCCTGGGCGTCACAGTTTGTATTAATGCCCCAGGAGTCACATGAAGGACGACATCAGACATTCTTTTATTCAGCTCCCTCTTTTTTACGATTACATCTTTTAGCAGACTTTTCTTCCTTCTCCTTTCATGTCATGTTCGGCATTCTTGTAGTGTGTGTGCGGACGACATTAGCGTCACCGCATGTCCCTGATAGTGCGGCCCATTAGCACACTGAGGAACAGTTGCAGCCTGGCATTGTGTTGCCCTACAGGTGACAATAGCGTGCGGGAGGTGGGTATACCTTTTTATTACCTAACCTCGCTTGTGCGAGCAAAGAGAAATAGTTTTACCTCATAAAGTTTTAGGGTCGTGTCCGGAAACTTTAACAGGACCCTTAAATGAGATCTACGTAGTGTCTTGGTTCAAACCATGCAGTCTGTAACTGAGAACTGCCAAGTGCATTGTTATGTCTAATCCTTATTCAGGCGACTGTGGTTCGATTCCAACCTAGGCTTGATTATCACCAAAAGAGATGTTATCATGTCCCTTATGACCGAGAGCTTTACTTCCTGTAAATCCTGCATCTACCAGGAATTTAGACCGTTTCGAGGCTCCTGTACGAAAAAGGTAAACTGAATTGAAGGGCAAAAACAGATTCTAAATTTGGGCTTCTGAAAACTTAATATGCGGAAAAGCTCCCGTGACGTCTGCCGTCCTCACGGACGTGGTAAAACGGACACGCTGTGTTTCTTGTGTGGTGATGGTTCTATGGACTTTATCCATCGTCCGAAGAGTAAAATATTAAAAATTAAAATCACGACGTTTCGGAAGCTGGCTCTGCTTCCGTCTTCAGGTGAATGGAGGGGGAGAAGAGAAGAAGACCTACTCGGTTGGCCCGTTAGACAGAGCTGGCCTCCATCACCCACAGTGCATTTTTGTGTTCCTTGTTTTTTTTATAATAAACCGCGATTATTTCCCTCCACTGCATTGACAGATTTCTCTTTTGGTTGGTAGCATACTTGTTAATTGTGAGGTAAGAACGGAGTCTATACGACGGCCTGTGCGCAAAAGTTCCCGGACTGAGTCGATAACACAATATACGTGTACCTTTGTTGTTGGTCTCTGTTGTTCCCTTTCGAGTTTATGGAATGGGTCCAACATTTCTGACACTGCTGGAAACACCACTGGAACTGACTTCCTATAGTCATTTGTAGAAAAATCAGCGATTTTTCGTGAATTCGAGTTAAATCCTGCAAACGACGCTCTCGTAGCTGCTATTTCATTCCCGGAAGCAAGAAGAAATCACAAGGGGCCAAATCAGGCGATTAAGGAGGATGGGGAAACTCAGCCATGTTTTTAGCGGCCAGGCTACTTGTGCTTGTCGGCCAGCAACCGGGTCTCTAACGGCGTGCCGAGGTCCACCGCATATTCACGTTCTCGCTCACAGTTTGCTGGCATGTTTCGTACGAGAGTCCAGACTTACCAGCAGTCTCCAAAATGGTAATTCGTCGGTCGTCGTGGCGGATTTTACGAACTTTGTCCACATTTTCGTCCGCGTAATCTGTAGAGGGGCCGATCCCAGTGGCCGCGCGGTCTAAGGCTTAGGTCTGCGGCCGAGCGCTTGCTGAGATCGTGGGTTCGAATCCCACCGGGGGCATGGGTGTTTGTTTCTTGTGAGTGTTTGTGTTGTCAGGTAGAGGTCTCTGCGACGGGCCGATTCCTCGTCCAGAGGAGTCCTACCGACTGTGATGTGTGTCTGAGTGTGATCAAATGAAAATAAACAACCTCGTCACCTACTGTGAGTAGATAGAAGAGGGGAAGGACTACGAAACGAAACGTAATCTGTAGACGGACGACCTGAAGTCTTACAATCTTCAGCTGTGCATTTACGCACGCTTGTATAGACAAAACCACTGTCCTATATTCTCCCTGGGGCATTGTTACCGAAAACGGTTTTGAGTCGTTCGTACATTTTCAATGCAGTTCTTGTGAATGTAGAATTGAACGCAGACGCAATACTTCATAAAATCTTGCTTTTTCGATAGCACTTAGCACGCACAAAAATTCAACACGTGTTGTTACGCAGCGCAGATGGTTGTGGCTGCAAAATTCACTAGACTGGCTCCGAATATATCTGTGCCATGGCATTTAGTGGCAGAGAGATATAATCCTTGTTTTTCTTTTGTGTGTCCTAGCGGTGAGTTAGAGAACTTTGTGAAGTGTTAATCATGTGCTTCCGAACACTAGCTGGTGTTCTTACCTCTGCGCTGTTATGGTTGAAGGTTAATAGCATAGTCAACACAGTGATTTCGTCCATCAACCGTGTAATATTTGAGTGTTTTTAATTATTCCCTAATAGGCAAGTTTCATTTAACCTTTTAAAGCCTAGCGGTAACTTTACATACCACCAGGTTTAACATTAAAAAATTCTACATGGTGCCCACATTGCGTTTATGTGTTTTGTACGGGTCTCAGAACAAACAGCAACTTTTGCCTCATAAAACATTAAGAGATTGGTTTTTATAACCGAAGTGGAGAGTGTTTACGCACTGAGTCCTTATATAAAACAGATACGCTTCGTCTTTAAAGGGTTAATTGTATGTGTGCTGGCCGCCTCCTACTGGTATAGCGTTCGTTCTGGGAGTGATGAGTTCCATCGTTTTTGTCTGAAATGTGGTGACCATGATCTTTCACTGCTGAATCTTCCAGGCAGGTAATTCTCCCTGATAGGAAACCACTATGAAAACAAGTTAACAAATTATATTTCAGTGGACTTCGAGATACGACCTAGAGACCAGTCTAACACAAAATTGACGTGTTGCAGTAGCTAATCTGGTGTGGCTTAAGTGTCAAGTTTATATAATGTTTCCTCTGGTATTTGAAATAATTGGTTCTGGCTCTAAGTGTAGAATGATTTAACCATATGAAAATATGTGAAGCAATAAATAATTCAGTGTACCCTAATAAGGGTACTATGTCTAGCGCCAACACGCGGGTAACCTCAAAATTACCATTATTATCAATTATAGTATGGTGATTATAATGACCTTCTATTATGTAATCGGATTCACTGAGTACGTCATTGTTGATAGAATAAATTCCTGTATTGGCGTAGAGGAAAGCAAAATGTTGTTTAGTTAATTGATATAGACAGGATGGGATGAGAAACTAACTGTTGGGCTGTTCTTGTTTCTAGTTGAGGTATGTATGATAATGATGGTGGTTACTGCTAAGCGATTTAATCCGAACATCTATTTTAAATTAATTTGAAAGCATTTACATAATTCTCTTCTTCGATAATACCACAAGTGTTAATATAGCAATATATATATATCTTGTAATCCTCGTGCCGCTATCTCGTAGCAAATGGCCCCAGTAGCATCATTCCTGCACATAACTACGCTGGCTGGATCGTGTTCAGGGGTGGAAAAGATCTCTAGACTCACACATGAATAATGGAGGGCAGTCTCATGCGATGTGTCACAAGCGTCTGTATTAGGGTCGGTTCAAATTATGCGGCACGACACGACACGACACAACAGAATATTCTTTTATGATTTTTACATGCTGGAATTCGCACAAGTTCGTCACCGACAGCTAACGACAGAGACAGTGTCGTTGGGATTGAGAGAAGAGAACAGTTTACCTGTATTTTAACTGACGGTAGGCGTGAATGCACGCTGGTTGTTTTTCGTGTCGTGTCGTGTCGTGCCGTATAATGTGAATCAACCCTTATCAGGCGGGCTGCAGAGGATATGTTCGTGACGTACTGAGGTGGTAACCTCGAATGTTGACCGGCATACCGTTTCCTCTACTGGTCCTTGTACCCTGAATATGCAGGCAGTAATTCCTCCCCCTTTCTAAAGGTTAGGACCAGTGTACCAAACTGTAATATATTACATTCGCTACGGGATGGACGGTCCGGGGTTCAGACACTTGTGGAAGCGAGATTCTCCGTACCGGTCCACATCGGTCCGAAACTCACCCGGCCTCCTGTACAAGAAGTACCAGACCTCTTTCCCGGGGAGAAATCGGCCGGGGTGTGGCGTTGACTACCTACCGCCATTACAACCAGCATCATGAATGGGTAGAGCTGTACATTTACTCCCTTCTCAGTGCCTTCGCGGAATGTTAAATGGTGAAATTTACGTTTACCTTACCTACGTTGCAGAGGAACTCACTGTCTCCATTTTCAGACAGAAGGCGAAGTACGAAATTTCTTTAAATTTGACCGTACACATAAACATACACCATAACGACATCACTGTGTCTTCCCGCTTCTATTTTATCCGGGTAGCCGCCCAAAATTTAACACACCATTCATTGCCAGTTTTATCACCCCTGATCTACCTGTATTCTTACCTACAGTCTCGTTCAACAGTAGAACAAGTGGCTTCGAGTGTTGGGAGAGTGACCGGCGCCCCGAGCCGTGTTTAAAGTTTTATGTTGATTATCCACGTGCGGTGTGGAGATTAATGCTGTTTATCTGAAACGGGATGAAGGAAACGACGTGCAGTAAAATGTGTAACACAAACAATTGGTCCTGAGCTCGTGAAGCGTATTATGCTACTACACAGACTAGAGATCCGTAGTCCCTGTACTGTTAATGTCATGTTAACCCTTTAAAGACGAAGCGTATCTGTTTTATATAAGGGCTCAGTGCGTACCGCGCTGTAAACACTCTCCACTTCGGTTATAACAACCAGTCTCTTAATGTTTTATAAGGAAAAAGTTGGTGTTTGTTCTGGGATCCGTACAAAACATATAAACGCAATGTGGGCACCACGTAGAATTTTTAATGTTAAACCTGGCAGTATGTAAAGTTACCGCTAGGCTTTAAAAGGTTAAGTAACGTAGGTCCAAATAGTATAGGCTGTTACGTTATAGTAAAATGCAATTCATTGCTTGCGACCGCAATACGTTATGGATTGTTATTGTTGTTACTATTTTGTTACTGCGATGTAATTAATATTATTTCGATTGTAACTGTTATCATTGTCTTTATTACTGATACATGTCATGAGTCATATTTCATGTTACGCTGACTCGGCATTATCCTTTTAAAGCCTAGCGGTAACTTTACATACGACCAGGTTTAACATTAAAAAATTCTACGTGGTGCCCACATTGCGTTTATGTGTTTTGTACGGATCTCAGAACAAACAGCAACTTTTGCCTTATAGAACATTAAGAGATTGGTTTTTATAACCGAAGTGGAATGTGTTTACAGCGCGGTACGCACTGTCCTTATATAAAACAGATACGCTTCTTCTTTAAAGGGTTATTTATTATCTCTTGTCGAGATCTGTTGCAGTTACAGCAGTATACTTCTGCTGCCTTTGTAGTTAGCTAATAGGATGGTGAGTCAAAACGCACATAAATAATTGTTATTAATATTATTATTATTGTTAGTAGTAGTAGTAGTAGTAGTAGTAGTAGTAGTAGTAGTAGTAGTAGCAGTAGCCTAATAGGGTCATACTTTTGTGAATTTCTATTTGGAAATATATTTTTGAAATTTATTTTGGAAATATATAAGTATTTGGAAAGAAACGATGCTGGAATTCTAAATTTTGTTTAGGCCTGCGTTAAATTTGAGGATCTGTTCATGTCCCAAATATGACTTAAAACCTGTGATTTAATACACTGCTTTGCCTCTGTTTAAAAGCCAGAACTGTTCCCACTTGGTGGTACACACAACAATCCATTCTCACGTTTTCGATTTTCCCTTTGTACTTAAATTCCATTCAACTATTTTCTTTTGAAACTCTCAATGGGACTTGACGCTATTGATGGCCTGAGGGTTGTAGTGGGATGCCAGAAGGGTGTGGGTGGGATTTGTTGAGTTGACACCAGTAAACGACATCGATAGGGGAGACCCCTTGTGGCTGGAGGCAACAAGTTTAACTTTGCGCCCGAGAGAGACAACTTGACATGGAGTCGTTTTTATTCAACGGACGATAATACGACAAGGGGAAATCGCGAAGTTTCCCTTTAGAAGAAAGGAAATGGGATTAAATTAGCGTTTTATACCCACGAAGCGAAGAAAAAACCTTAAGTAAAAAAGAAGTTAAAAGGAGAACAAGACAGGCATGGTTAATGTATGGGATTAAGAGTGCTGGGGTCTAGCGACTTTACCGCAGTCTGGGGAATGACGAGTCATAAGTTGTTTAAAAAGCGGATAAATGCAAAATGCGTATACCATCGTACATATATATTGATATTGTAAGGTTTGCAACATTGTGATCTACCGAACTACCGAACGAATCTTTTCAAACAGACATTTTTAGAAAGCTTGTGTTTCGACATTGATGAAAGTGTCCTTTATTTTTATTAATTTCTTCCCAAAAAATTGTTTTGCAACAAAAGAGCCTAACATGAAGAATTGGCAGTGCTGATCAAGCGGAGGTCAAAGGAAGCTAACCTGTTTCGTGTTCTTCCCTTGGCCTCCGCTTCAGGCAGCATTGTCGTTTTCAACGTTTTGTTTTTTATTTATATGTTACTTATGATCCGTTAATCTCCGAAAGAAGTTACTCCGCATCAAACATTCGTATGTACTATTTGTAACGTTTATTAAGAGCAAGATTCTGTAATTTTTGTATGGTGATGGGTTTATGGGCTTTATCCATTGCCCGTAGAGTAAAATATTAAAAGTGTTAAAAATTAAAAATTTTTTTAATTTTTAAATTTTTTAAAATTTTAACATATTTAATTTTTAATATTTTACTCTACGGACGATGGGTAAAGTTCGTGAAACCATTACCACACAATATTTATACACCATCGTCAAAACCTTTTAGAATTTGTCAGTAATTTTTGTTGATTACGTATTTTATTGTTTCTACGTACGAATTGTTCGTAGCAGTACAACTAGTGTATGTGTATATATATGGGGTGTATATAGATAGGCGGGGAATGTAGCACGTATGGTGGAAAGAGAGGTACATACAGGATTTTGGTGGGGGAGACCTGAGAGACGGCGACCACTTTGGAGACCCAAGGCGTAGATGGGAGGATAATATTAGAATGGATCTTCAAGAAGTGGGATTGGGCATGGACTGGATTGAGCTGGCTCAGGATAGGGACAGGTGTCGGGCTCTTGTGAATGCGGTAATGAACCTCCGGGTTCCATAAAATGCAGGGAATTTCTTGACTATGTGAGAAACAGTTAGCTTCTCAAGAAGGCCTTTGCTCCATGGTGTTAGTTAGTTAGTTAGTTTTATATATATATATATATATGATGTCACTGATATCCAGAGGAAGTTGTGTCACAAGCCTGGAATTCTGTGCTGTGACCCTATTTGCCTCACATGTGCCAAGAGGGTCACATTAATTCTTTCGTAACGATGGGCTTATATTGGCTTATATAAGCCGACATATTCTACCTGCCGACGTTTCGGACGGCGAAAAAGATTAGCCGTGTTATCTTTTATCGAGCAACATATCATGTATATCAGATTAGGTCATAAATCTTAATGCTTACGTTACGTCTCTGAAAACAGTGCTGTGTCTCCCACACAGTAGTGCGCAGTAAAACTGTTCAGGATATGTCATCTGTGTGTTGTTGTAGTATTGGCTGGATGACCAAAGGAATCTTAGTTCGATTCCCGGCAGGTGTAAGATATTTTTCTCGTCGACAGAGCAGCCAGACCAGCTTTGGCACCCGCCCTGCCTCATATTTAAAGGGTACCAGCGTATCATTCCCCAGGAGTAAAGAGGCGGGAGCATTAACCATTTAAGCCTAGCGGTAACTTTACATACGACCAGGTTTAACATTAAAAAATTCTACGTGGTGCCCACATTGCGTTTATGTGTTTTGTACGGATCTCAGAACAAGCAGCAACTTTTGCCTTATAAAACATTAAGAGATCGGTTTTTATAACCGAAGTGGAGAGTGTTTACAGCGCGGTACGCACTGAGTCCTTATATCAAACAGATACCCTTGGTCTTTAAAGGGTTAAAAACACACACGCCTTGACTTGGGCAATTTCAGGCTTACATAATTCAAAGAAAAGGCAAAAAGAAATTAAAGGATCTTTTTCTAAAGAAGTGCGCCGAATTTTTTCTTGCGGAACTGAAAGCGCAATGAGAGGAAGGTGGCGGAAGAATACTGTTGGGAGATGACGTAGCTTATGAGGAGGTCATGCTTCGGCCGATCAGGTTCCAGTGCTGTGGAGCTGGGATTTCTACTGGCTTCCATTTTGTACTCACATGTTTGACCATACTTATACTGAGTTTCGACTTGCACAAAATTCGACTTGCGTCGGACCTTCCGGTACTTAACTGTTGCGTAAGTCGAGGAGTGTCTGTGGGCTTAAAGATAATACATGATAAATGCGGCTTAAAAATAAAACGTGATAAATTCGACATAACTGTCGGACGTGATAAATTTAAGGGAAACACCAAAACGTCTTACGAAATTCGATTGCAGGACTGGAGTCAAATATTAGCTCTTCTTTTATAATACAGCTTAAACTCTTATTGTCAGTGTTTATTGGTTATTTAATTTTACTTTACGGACTGCATAGACTCAGTCCAATGACAGGTTGATGACAATGATAATGATGATGATAAAGAAGCAGAAGAATGCCAGTGAAATAAAGTGTTTGTGGTCAAATTTAAGACATTATCGAGTACGTGCTTAGAAATGCTCTGAAAAATTATAAACACGTTCAGTCGGAACAGCCAAACCCGGGGCTGAGGTTTGAAGTGAGGACCACCTGGATACGAAGAAGCATTGCTGCAAGTGACATTTGTTTCTGTTTATTATTAGGGATAACTGCCTTACGTAAATGCTGTAATCATTTACCCAGCTGATTGCTTGCTGAAAGTAGGCCATGCTTCTTCCCTCTATTTCTTAGGGAGCGGTCGTACCATTTCGTTCTCCCTGATTTCTTCTCTTTCTCTTTCTCTTGTTCCTTTACTTGGCAATGTTCTGCACGTATGGCCATGTTGGTTGTCTACCCCACAGGGGTTCTTTTCATAAAAGCAAGTTGGAAGCTATCGCGTCATCGCGGGTGGTTCAAAGGCTAACTGAAAGAAGTGCAGTAATTAACTGAGGCGAGGGTGGCTGAAAAGGAAAGCGTGAGTTAGAAACTCAGCGACTCCCGACACAGTGGAGGACTGATCGCTAATTAAAGCGGATTATTCTGGCGTATAGCAAAGGGATCAGCGTACCCTGCTGTTCTCAAGGTTACTCTGTAAATTTACGTGTTATAATGTACCTGCCATTTAGTTTCTGGCTGGTTAATGGGCTTAATTAGTTATTCTGTACCGTCAATACGATGACCACATTAACCGAGACTTAGAAAAGAATTTAACATCAATTTCATTAGGACATTTCTTCCACAGCACATGCAGTTTTTACACCGTGGTCAGTAGGGAGTACTGTGTGAAACAGTTGATTCCTTTACAACTACCTATTATAAAATACTGTCCACAGACCAGGAGATTATCCCTGCTAGGAATGCGGTAGATGCGCATGTGCAAGATTTCGTGGCAAATAAACGAGTTTCTACTACCCATACTTAAAGCATTCGCACAGTCCACCTGCTCACCACATGCTACTCGAAATTCGTGACGTTTTGCAGTCTGTGTGCAGTATTAGAACAGTCTGTCGCTTCCGCCAATAGTAGTCCGGTAGTCCCCACTGCAGTTAACACTTCCCTGCACCGCACCAGACACGCTTACCCCGCCCACACGTATCGTCTCGTGGTATGTGGTGTGTAGATGCTTTGTCATTACTTGTATGTGTCTTTTTATTTTATTTTAGGACGTTATTACAATCCCTGACTGCATATCGTCATTGTTGTGACTGTCTCACAGGTAAATAAAAGTGTGTTATGTTAATATGTTTAACTACATAAATAGATGAATACGCTCTTAGTTTTTCGATGGACGGGTGAGTGGTGGTGAGCTTCACGAATGTGTAGATTATTTAGGCGGGTTATTTTATGTGTGACTAAACACACAGAGACGTGAATGCATACAGCTTATTGTAGAGTGTAGTGCATTAGGGCGGGCTGTGCAGTGACCTTTGCACTTTGAACTTTTCCTATCTTTTGTGCAACCCTTTCCTTAATCATTCAGAAAACCAGCACTTTGAACAAAGGGCAGTACCATGCTGACACAGATGTCGGCGAAGTCACTTGGTTTTATGAAATGATTGTCCAGGTGCCTCAATCTTAATACTGCTAGTGCCTCAAAGTCACAAAGAACGTGTGAGGTTATTTCAGATGCCTGTTTGCGTCTGTCACACCCGGAACTGTCTAGCAGCCCCAGTTTAAATAGATGTCCTTTTAAGTGACTTCTCTGGGGCTTAGACGAATGAACTATTAGACAAATGTAAGGTGGGATAAAGATAAATGCAAGGTTGTGTAGACTGTTGGGAGGTGGCGTTAGATAGCTGGATGAGTAAGTGGATATGTAAGGGCTGGATGAAGGGTTGAATAAGAAAATTAATAAGTAAATAAATGCAAAAATTTGACAATGAAACCGTGGTCACGAAGTAATCTTAAGTCTTTTTCGTATCCACAGTGTGTATCATAGTAGGCGTACTGTTTGAAGCACACTCCACCGCACTGGCCGTGTCGTACTGGGTCGAATAGTCAGACGGAAGGTGCAAGCAAGGAATAAGGAGCTGATTGCAACTCTCAGAGCGAAAGAAAAGCCAAGGCGAAAGGAACGGGAAGGAAGCAAAACATCTTAAGGAGAGCAGTTGGATGTAGGAGTGTAATTTGGCGTCTGGCTGTCCGGTGGACGTGGCAGGCATACAGGGCAGGCAGGCAGGAATACAGGGCAGGCAGGCAGGCAGGCAGGCAGGCAGGCAGGCAGGGCACAGCTCAGGAATTCTGTGCTGTAGGGAACGGCCACTGTGTACGTTGATCCACAACTGGACGTGTCACAATGTAGGCCTAATGTTGGGCTGGCTATGATGACCATGGATAATTAACCTTTTAAAGCCTAGCGGTAACTTTACATACCATCAGGTTTAACATTAAAAAATTCTACGTGGTGCCCACATTGCGTTTATGTGTTTGTACGGATCTCAGAACAAACAGCAACTTTTGCCTTATAAAACATTAAGAGACTGGTTTTTATAACCGAAGTGGAGAGTGTTTACAGCGCGGTACGCACTGAGTCCTTATATAAAACAGTTACGCTTCGTCTTTAAAGGGTTACAGTTACGGATTTTTTTGGATCTTGCCCTGTGTCTTCTGGTATTCAGGTAGCAATATTTCGGAGGAACCTGCTAGTTTCATTTAATGGGAATGCTGTGAAGATGGAATTAGCACGTCTTCTAAAGCGTCGTGTCCCAAGAGGCCGTAATCTTAATATAATAAAAGATAAAGTTCACCCTAGAAAAGGTCATCATGACCCAGACGGAGCATAGGCATATAGCTCCACTCTTTCTTTAACCCCGGCGCTAGATAGGGGTGCGTGGTTAACGCCACGCCACGATCTCTTTACCCCGAGAAATAAACCGGGCACCCATTGTACAGGAGTTTGGATGGGCCCCAGGGCCGGTCTGGACGGGTGCGGAAAATCTCTTCCCTACCGGAACTCGATTCCTGGACCATCCAGCCCGTAGCGAGGCGCTATAACGCCTACACTGCCCCGGCGCACAATCTTAGTGTAGAGGCTTTCTTTTATGGCTGTCCTGTACATCGCAGTTTTCATGGAATGTTCCTGGCGGATGCCGGCATAGGAATGGGGTAAAGCTGCTCTGCTCGGTGCGGTGATAAAAGATACTTATGTGCTGCTCTACGAAATAAGATTCTGTTGTTGATAATGTGATGAAGCCGAATGCTGAAGAAAACATTTACAGGAACGCTGTGTTGACTTTTGACGCTATATGAAATTAAAACGGTAACAAAAATGATGTATTTTTAGAAAACCATTCATCACTTCACGAGTCTAAAACACGTGGCGTTAGTGTCGTTATGGTCTCAGAAGTTTGCGCGTCAGCCGTGTTCGTGCTGATTATAGAGAATAATATAGTACGGCTTCAGAACATCATTCAGAGACATGACGCATATAGAAAGTTCTTTGAAAATCGGTCAACATTTTCCAAATTTGAAATGGAGCAACACAAACAGCATAGTAATTTCGTAGGCTTACTTTATTTCTTTTTGTTACGTAAAGGAAGATAGAGCTGAGACCAGCCGCAGCACGCAGTGACTTAAAGAAAATTATTACTAACTCCGTGGAGCAGAGTCCTTCTTGAGAAGCTAACAGGTCCTTAGCTAGTCAAGAAATCCCCCACATTTTATGGAACGCGAAGGTTCGTTACCGCATTAACAACAGTCCGCCATCTGTCCCTATCCTGACCCATATCAATCCGGTTCATGCTCCCCATCCCACTTCTTGAAGACCCATTTTAATATTATCCTCCCATCTACGCCTGGGTCTTCCAAGTGTTCTCCTTCCCTCAGGTCTCCCCACAAAAATTCTGTATGCATAAAGAAAATGATAACTGTTTAAAAATTAGAAGTAATTTTAATAAATTGAATTTGTATAAAGTTGGGCTGGAATAGTCTGTACGTACACTGCGTTGGATGACTGTACAGGCAGGCAGATAGACGGACAAGTGGACGGAGCTCTGGCAGGCAGACAGAAGGACGGCACTACAGTTGTGTTGTGGGGTCAAGTGGGGAAACAATCTGGAACGAGGGTTGATGTGGGTGAAAAGTAGCAGAGACACTGGGAAGGGAAGATGAATCAAGACGAGGGGGAGTTCGGGAGGTTCTGATGAAGGGAAAGTGGGACTACAACAACAGTGATGTGGGTTGTGTCTCCTTCATCTTACCACACACATATATTGGTACTCCCTCTGCACCTCACACAAACCACAATAACACAGATGAATGGTCGAAATTCCAAAACATTCCTCGTAGTGTGCAATAGTACGGAACTGCACTGTGTCTGTGGTACAGCTAAAACCGCCATTGGGATAAGGAAGTTTGAATTAAAATATATAAGCTGTGGACCAATGTGTAACTTGTGTATGACAAACCAAAGGAATTCAGCAAATTGTATCTGGCATATATTTAACGGGGGTGGCCCACGGGCGGGGATAACAAGGCAGAGTATAAATCTAGAATACGGATACCGCGTCTAGAATTTCGACAGTTGTAAATGAGGAGGTAATTGACATACTCAGCAATGACAGTGGTTTTTCAGTGAATCCAGTTCTATGTAATTCACTGGACAGGGTCAAGTTCAAGAAAATAACTGTCATCTGGATGTGATTTCTTTTAGGTTTACAGAGTTTATCGGTGTTCTAGATTAATCTTCTGCTTGCACGGTGGTGGTAGATGAGTAAGCCACGCGCAAAAATGACGTGGTAGATGTACTTATAGGGTGTTACGTGTTAGGGCTTTGGCTGAACCAACAGAGAAGAGGAAATTAGTAACAGCCAAGAAATTTTGTGGCGAGAAAGGGGCCGGAAGTGAAAGAGTAGCTGTAGAAATGCTGATGAAAGTTTTAAAACACAAAATAAAAATCTAAGTGAAAGTGAGAGGGTAATAAAATAAACTTACCTATACACGAAGCAGGTGAGGAGAGACAGCAAGTGTCGCGGCTCTGACAAGGGCAGTTATACGTACACAGATGTGTCCTAGCGAGCAGGGAGGAGGAGGAGGAGGAGGAGAAGGAGGAGGGAGATGAGGAGGAAGAGGAGGATAAGGAGGAGGAAGAAGATGAGAAGTAAGAGGAGGAGAAGGAGGAGGAGGAAGATGAGGAGGAAGAGGAGGAGAAGGAGGGGGAAGAAGATGAGAAGTAAGAGGAGGAGAAGGATGAGGAGGAGGAGGAAGATGAGAAGTAAGAGGAGGAGGAGGAAGATGAGGAGGAAGAGGAGGAGGAAGATGAGGAGAAGGAGGAGAAGGAAGAGAAGGAGGAAGAGGGGGAGAAGGAGGAGGAAGAGGAGGAGAAGGAGGAAGAGGAGGAGAAGAAGGAGGAGGAAGATGAGAAGGAGGAAGAGGAGGAAGAGGAGGAGAAGGAGGAGAAGGAGGAGGAGGATTGCTGGGTGTCATCAGGGAGTAGGTGGAAAGAAGAGAGCTTTCCGTGACCTCCTGAGACGGAGGTCATGTCTCCTGTTTATGTTGCAGGGTGCAGGTCATTTCATATCCGTTTATTTTACGGCACTGTCAGTAACAAATTTTATATTGATAGAGGCAAGGAAAAATTTCTACGTGCATCTTTACTTTTTATGACCATATGTGAAGTAACTCTTCAGACAGGTCTGTGCAATGTTAGTTTCTGGTATATACGTATTTACTTTTGTGTATTTCTGATCGCCAAGTTGATGGCTGTAAATTTTTAAACTTTGAAAGCAGATGTCGCTCTAAATCTCAGGGTGACACTGTGCTTCGTATTCGGGGGTTGCTGTTTTCAAAACGTGAGTCGGAAACTTTCTGTTATGACTGAGGATTTTCTGAGTTTTCCTCAGCCAATCGAAGCAGTGCGCCAGAATAGCACCTCAAACTGGACAGCGATTTCCTCGCTTTGTGTATTTCCAAGTAATTATTTATTTATTATCTTGTCATTTCGCGCCATGTGGTCTGGTCCACCGAAACGTCGTTAAGTGACCCGTAAATAAAAGTGTTAATACATACACCTTCAAATATGTATTTAGTCTACAATAAAACTCTCCCGGCTTGCCAGTTGTCTCAGGTGGTTAAAAGACGAACAGTCCAAATTTCCAAGAAACATCCCTTCCACGTCATCAGGGAAATGGTTCAGGTGGCTTTTCGCTGTATATCCACCTGACGCAGCTGGTAGCCGAGAGACTTTTGTTGCGTTCAGACTTCGTGAAACTTTCAAATTTTGTACGTATTTAGCCTGCATTACTGAGGAACTGTACTTTAGAATTAACATTACGACGTTTCGTAGCAGATTGGATTTTTGTGCTAAGATGTTAGGCGGGATAATTATATTCTTAGTGGTGGCACATTTCCAATTGTACAAAATTTCATTGCCCTACCTTTCTGAACACTTAGCTTTAAACATCAGTAGTGCCATTCTCTTTTGTTCAAACGTTTTCTAAATGCCTGTGTAAAACGTGCTTCTTTTGCGATGGATTACAGGGTAAGTAATTCGCTCTGACCATAGAAGCCAAATATGAAGCGAAGGAGAAACAAAGATAAAATAAAATTATATATACCAAACATGAAAAGTATTGTAAACGTCTGGGGTGTGCATTATATCAAGTTGAGATAATACGTAGATGGGAGGCTGTACTTTTGTACATAGTCTATAATTTGTTAGGAGGCCGGCCCAACTTCGTGTAGTTCATGTCCTGGGTTAATTCTTCTCCTTCTAGTTTCATCTGCGCCACGTCGCGGTCATCTGTATCGCAACCTGTAACACGCAAAGACTACGGAATGCATCTTGTGAAGGGAAAATAGGAAATCAAGGGGCGTACCGTAACTATCGTTCTATCAAAGCAATGTAGCTATTCCTATATCCGAATGCCCCGAAAATATAGCTTCACACTTTGTTTATCATTGCTGATGTCATAAAAAATTACGGTATGCGGTTTTATAATACGCATGCGCATGTACTTGGGAATCGTGTCCGTTTGTGCGTAGTGGAAGAAAGAATAAGGCATAAGAAAGAATATGAGAATATAACCGTACCAAAATTCGTAAGAGAGATTGATAGGTATATTTTGAAATAAGTTAAGTGTTACGAATTCTAAGTTGATTGTACATACACGCTGGGCTTGAAGTGAAATATTGTGGTAAAGGGTGCCGCGAATTGTCATGATGCACTTCGCTTCACATCATTTGTATATCGTTCGGTATTATACGAAAACCCTCAATCACAGTGATTAAAAGTATTTCTCTTTTTTTATTCTGTTGCTTTCAATTTTTTTGTTAGATTCGGTGAATAGGCGAAGCTGATAATATAGGCTTGCAAAGACGGAAATACCGTTAAACCGCGAACACAGCTCTTTTTATTACATATATCCCTATATATCTTATCATTAAAGACGACATGTTTCGACTGTGCTACTTGGCCATCTTCAGTTCTTGAAAATTTTTGAATTTGCGTATCGAGGAATGCAAGTGTTTAAATTAGAAGTAAAGTTATGAGGCGTGCAATATATATATATATGTATGTGTGTGTGTGTGTATGTGTATATATGTATACACACACACACACACACACACACACACACACACACACAGATTACATATTTTGCTTATGGACGATATGTCATTCCTTGTACAATAAATAGTATATAACATGCGTCTCTTTCTTTCGGTTGTGCATTGTTTTCGTAATTTACTACCGTTCTTAACAACCCAGTTATCTTAGTTAAAAGTCAGTTGTGTTCTTTTAGTTGAAACCAGTGAACTTAACCACGTCCATGTAGGGCTGTTTTATTGTTAGGTTATGTACAAAGGCAATGGGATGTCTCACGTCAATGAATACAAAAAATGCTTTTTCGCTCATTTTGTACACTTTTGTCTGCTTAGAAGTTTAATTTTGATTCCTGTGCTTTTTAAATGGCGACTTTGCGGATTGCGTGTAATCTTGTCTGTGCTTTTAACTGGTATGCCAGCAGGTGACACCTCGTCTTTAGCATCAACGTCAGATTTCCGGAATACTTGAACGTCCCTTAACGGCTCATAGCTTGTCCTGTAACTGGTGCTGGGGTCATTTAAACTGACCCTGTACTTGTCTCCTTTAAGGCCATAAAATAGTTTGATTAATCTGCTTTCCGAAAATCGAATTGTAAGGCGTTATATTTTCATAATTCTGTCCGAACAACCGGATTCATGAGTTTCTGCTTGTTAAAAGGTATTTCAAAGAGTGCTTAAGCCTTCTCGGTCATTATGTGATAGTTTCGTAGCGCCTTCATTTTGCACACCTGTTTCTCTTGTCTGATGAATTCTGCCTGTAATGGCTGACGTGTAGCCTCTAGGAATTGGAGGCGGTGGTTAGTACTTATTATAGTTTGCATAAGGAGGTTAGAGTGGAATGGCTTCTTGTAAAGCTGCTCTCAGCTGGGACCAAAGTCGCCTGACAAAATATAGGTGCGCCTGCCTGTTTTTGTCTCAAGATTTATTTTTTTTATGAGAAATAGTTCGTATTGACCAATCTCAGTAAGTTTGAAGTTTAACAGCACCATATTTCTAAACACAGTAACTCCCACGTTGGTGTATTCCACCCAGTTATAATTAGATTTTAAAAGAAAATTGTGTAATGTGTTTAAGTATGGTTCAGTGACACCCAGCCTCTTATTTTTCGACTTCCTGCTTTCAGTAATGACAGTGCGGTGGACACACGAACTGTCGAGGTTGGAGCGACACCTACTGTAGGGGTCTGTAATTATGTACAGCATTAGACCTTTGAGACGTAGACAACAACATAGCGGCCAGGCTTGGGAAATTTTCGTTTATCTTTTGTCTACACCAAAAACTAGCGGACCACTAGAGCTAGGGACTGAAATTTTCTGCAGTTCTGTAAATTGTGTATGACTTATGAAATAACTAACTAACTAACTTAACTAACTAACTAACTAACTAACTAACTAACTAACTAACTAACTCCATGGAGCAGAGACCTTCTTGAGAAGCTAACAGTTTCTTAGCTAGTCAAGAAATTCCCCGCATTTTATGGAACCCGAAGGTTCATTACCGCATACACAAGAACCCGCCACCTGTCCCTATCCTGAGCCAGCTCAATCCAGTTCGTGCCCCCCCTTCCCACCTCCCGAAGATCCGTCTTAATATTATCCTCCCATCTACGCCTGGGTCTCCCAAGTGGTCGCCTTCCCTCGGGTCTCCCCACCAAAATCTGGTATGCACCTCTCTCCTCCCCCATACGTGCCACATGCCCCGCCCATCTCATTCTTCTCAATTTGATTACCCGAATAGTTTGTCTTATGAAATACGGTTTATAAATCAACAGTTAGAAATTTGTGGACTGTTCGAAACTTTGAGTCTGTAGTCGACAAATTTACCGAAACCAGAAACTGAAGATTCAAGACTTCCGTCGTGGCAACTGGTAAATGGTTACTGACGCTTATGGGATCGTATTGTCCTCGAAACGTCGGTAGCTGTTTACCAATTGACACTGCGTAACAACCCACGAGATTTGAATCTTCATCAGCACAAGAGGGGAAATGCAAATTTTGCAAGACATAAATTGTACGACGAAGTGAACCTAAAAGTATACTTCCCTAAAAGATAAATGTAAGTTAATAATAATAGCAATAGTAATAGTAATAATAATAATAATAATAATAGTAATAGTAATAGTAATAATAATAATAATAATAATAAACAACACGGACTCAGCAGTGTTAGAGACAGCTAGATGCCTCAAGACAGAAGTACAGACAGAAACAAGAAAGTTGAAAGACAGCATAGTGGAAAAAACAAAAGGAAGATGGCATGGGAAGAGGATGCATGGACAATTGCCACGTAATTTAGATGCAAAGCTGGTGGATATTGAACAGTCATATCACTGGCTAAAATCTGGCGACATCAAGGGAGAAACAGAAAGTGCAATAGTGGCAGCTCAAGACCAAGCAATTAGTACAAACTATTTTAAGAATAAAATTTTGAAGGAAGAAACTGAGAGTAAATGCCGGTTGTGTAAACAACATGAAGAAACTATTGACCACTTAACCTCAGGATGCCCCATTTTGGCAAAGAACGAATATTTAATGAGACATGATAAAGTCTGTTTACATTTACACTACTCAATATGTAAAGCCTTGGGCATTGAAACCACAGACAAATGGTATACACACATGCCCAACCCTGTGTGTGAAGAGGGAGATGTCACAGTGTTATGGAATCAAGCAGTACACACAGACAGAGAAGTTACAGCAAATAGGCCAGATATAATAATTAAAAACAAAAAAGAGAAAACATGCACACTGATAGATATGACAATACCAGCAGACAAAAACGTTGTGCAAAAGGAAGCGGAAAAGAGGTTAAAATACAAGAGTTTATGTATAGAGATACAACGAATGTGGAACCTGAAGTGTACAATTGTACCAGTAATAATTGGAGCCACTGGAATAGTAACGAGAAGCTTAAAGAAAAATTTGGAAGCTATACCAGGAAAACATTCGATAGATTCACTACAAAAGACAGCTATACTTGGAACATCACACATAATACGGAAAGTTCTGCAGTGTGAAGCTTGAAGCCTGAGCGGTGGGGATCACTGCTGGTTCAAGAGACGTACCAGGAAGAAAAGGCCTGTGACAAGAGACACACACATAATAATAATAATAATAATAATAATAATAATAATAATAATAATAATAAT
>BLKM01003820.1:998368-1076086 GCA_013340265.1 Coptotermes formosanus | reverse complement strand
ATAATAATAATAATAATAATAATAATAATAATAATAATAATAATAATGCGAAAGGTCGGAACGGTGTGGGTCGTTTGGCGAACGCTTTACCCCACTGATTGCCAGATATTCGGTGTAGACAACAGACACTTGCAAGGATGTAAGGTCCAGGACACAATGTTTTTTAGTGATACAGTGTAACTTAAACTGCTAGGCCCGAGCGACCTTAGAGGTCACAAACAGTCGTGTCACGTCTGCATTGTCATTATGGAAAATCCACTAAATTGGGAAATTACAATTATATTAGTAGTGATGTTGCTGTGTTTTTACTTTTGTTTTGTTTGCGGTATTAGTCTTGGATTGCAATGGGCGGAGACAAGACAGAAAGACTGTGTGACGTAATTCAGACGTAATCATTGGTCCCTACAGTGTTGGTTATTCTCTTCAGAATTGTTGTTGTGTCGTATTATACGAAAAAAAGAAAAGAATTTGTGATACATAAGCTGTGGGAAATATAATTTTCGAAACTGACGCTGGAATCTTTAGTGATATTACAAAAAGGTAATTTGTCTGTGGATGTGTGTAGTGTTATCCCACAGATGCAAAGGCTTTGGAGGCTTAATGAAACCAACTTTCCTCCGCTGTGTGTGGCAAGGAGCAATAAAGAAGCTGCTACCGTGCGTCTGAATCTGCATCATTCAATATAGCTATGAAAGACTTCATGTTGCCTGAAATGTAATCAGATTGTAAGGTAAAGGTAAAGCTCACCCTATAACCTGACTTGAAAGCACAGATGAGGAGTAAAGGTACATTAGGCCCAGTATATAGTCGTCTAGGGGCCGATCCCAGTGGCCGCGCGGTCTAAGGCGTAGGTCTGCGTCCAAGCCCTTCCTGGGATCGTGGGTTCGAATCCTCCTGGGGGCATGGATATTTGTTTGTCTCTTGTACAGTGTTTGTGTTGTCAGGTAGAGGTCTCTGCGACGGGCCGATCCCTCGTCCAGGCTAGTCCTACCGACGGAGGTGTGCTTGAGTGTGGTCAAGTGAAAATAAACCGTTTACACCTACTGTGAACAAAAGTAGGTAGGAGAGAGTAGGACTACAAACATATGGTCGTCTACCTTCACCGTCGGCAATTTGAATCTGATGATTCGATTCCATTTCTTATTCGGTTTATATTAGTTTACAAACTGAAAGTCAAGGCCAACTAGGCTATATTTAAACTCAGAATGCCTTTTTAATGGGGCGTTTTGCCTTACAGCGTATGCAAATTATATTGTTTAATGAGTACGTCCATTTAAAATAAACGTAAATTGTGTGTATAAAATATTTTTCACAAAAGTGAATCATGTGCATAGAATAATTTTCATATTTTAATTTTATGCTATTAGATATACATTTTATATGTTAAAATTGTTATAAATCATTTATTGAACTCGTATTAGCAGCTATAGGTAAAATTGTGTTCCTGTAATTAGCATGCAGCATACACTTTTATAGTCAAGATGTTTTGAGGAACTGATTATAGTCTCTAGATGCTTGTTTAACGGTATCGAGTTCGACTCCTGTAACAGGATTAACAATTTGCATTGTTCACCTTGTAACCCGTAAATAAATGCTTGCTGCAGATTGTTAGTACGGTTCATTAACTGGATGTATACTGCAGATCAACGACGTAGATTTCAGTCATACGATAACCCGAAAAGGCTTATTCTGCAGCACACGTAATCTGTAAACGTTTATCTCGCACCGGTCCTAATACAGGGCGGCTTCGTTGCACGGGAACTAAACATGTTTAATTGACCTATCCAGTGAACCAAGGTACAGTGTAGAAGTGTAACCCATTACAGTTATAGGCTACTCTTTCCTAATTGGAAGATAAACTTACTAATTGCTGCTTGTTACTGCTCGAAATGAGAGGGATATATGACGTGTGTATTTATTGTGACTGGAACTTGCAGATGGGTTTAAACGGAAGATATTTAAATTGAAATAATCGTGAAATATTATATTTCCATTAAAAATGAGATATGAAAGTTTTTAGGCGCGTTCGCGTAAGTAGCGAAACGCGCCTGTTACCTTCATGTCCGTCCGTCTGTCTGTTCACGTGTATCAGCGCGGATCTCATTTGGCAGATTTTCGTGGAAATTGATACCGGAGGCTTTTAAGAAAATCTGTCGAGAATCTCCATATTTGGTTAATACTGGACAAAAATATCAGGCACTCTACATGAAGACTTAAGTACGTTTGTATTGTTGACAGCAGTACAAAAATACTTTTTATCTCGACAACAATGCAAAGGGTAGCAATTGTTGCATTTCCATGGCAACACTGCACATTTTTACTTTGCTGGAAGCTACATTTAGGTCAACAACAGTACAAAGGAACGTACTGTTGCGTTTTCACGGCAACAGTTGTTACATGAACCCGCTACAGTTTTACGTTAGACGTACGTAGAGTAGTGGTGAAGGGCCCCGCAGCAGACGCTACGGACGCACCGCAGCCTTGAGGCTTCTTGTGCAACCCTGTGATGAAGATGACGATGATGATTATTATTTTTGTCCTTTTCATAGTAATGGAGCACCGGTGGAATGAAATTGACAGGGGAAAACCGTAGTACTTGGGGAAAAACCTGTCCCAATGCCACTTTGTCCACCAAAAATCCCACATGGACTGACCCGGGATCGAACCCGGACCTCCGCGGTGGGAGGCCGGCGGCTAACCGCCTGAGCCATGACACGGCCCATACGTAGAGTAAGTCAAGGAGAAGACCAAGGTTGAATGCATTGATGACTTGAAGTCGATTATGAGTATTTTTTGACCAAAATAGTCAAGGTATTTTGCTCTTTAACGTATTTAGTATCTTGCAAATCTGAAATAGTGCATCTTAGTTTTTAATAATTGTCACCTTAGTCCCTCTGACAGTTGATACTTTATTCCAGTTACAATGTCTAACATGCAGAGTCCTTATTTTGTCTGACACCAATGGTCTGACACTTCCTACCGCTACTCCGCCGCGCGGTCGGTTGAGTCGCCTGCATTGATACCTTAAAACGAGTCGACAGGAAGTGGAAACCGATGTTTGTTGGGTAAAATAATGACCATATATAATTTATACACACGACCTTTCGACAGGGGATGGTACTCTGGTCTATCTGACTATTGAATTACAGTCAACCCCCCCCCCCCCCCTTAAAATTTTGTGTATGTAAAATACGTTAGATTGCGGATTATATGCAGCATGACAGTGACCAGAGTTTTTTTTAATAGAGTAAAATAAAGGATAAATATTAACTGAAAATACGCTACAAAATATAGTGGGTTCAAAATAGGTAAAACCCTGTTTAAGATGTTTTTAGAACTCTTCTGTGAGTGGAGAGTTGCTAAGGTAAGTAACACAGAGATGAACCGTAGTTTATGCCAACCATTGACAGAGTTCAGTCAAGAAACAAGTAGACGGGTGGTCAAACAACGTGGCAAATTTTCTGTTTGTTTAAACACCCTGTAGTGTTATCCGGTAAGACGTATGTTACAATACTTCTCTCACACCTAGACAACCACACTTCGTTATTAAAAATAGAAGTGCTGTCGATTGAACTGTTGGAGCATATATGACGAAGAATTGTACATAAAACTTAAACCACCAATAAATAGCATTACATTAAAAATCAAACAGTAAGTTTTGGCAGTTGTTTTTGTAGATGAGGCAGGAATGGAACGTGGACTGAGGTTGTGTTCAGAAAGAAGGGAACTTTGTCTCTGAACTGGAAAACTGCGTGGCAGACTTTGTTCTTTGATGATATACTACCTGAGTGATTAGAGTTAAAACTCGTCAGTACAGGAGCTTGTTGACACATGGTTAGTAGAACAGTATAAAACAATGGAGGTGTCGACAATGTCATGTTATTACAGGGCTGTCAATACATCTACTGTAAACAAAGTGTTTGCTGTCCCACGCTAATATCGCTCTATTTTAGTCGTTATCTGTAACATTATATGACAACCGATTTTCAGCTGCCTGTATCCGAGAGTACAGTTGCTTTGTGCGCAGGTACATGTGATATGAGAAGAATCAGCAGGCATAGTGACTGCTTGCTGGGCTGACGGGCGGGGCTACATTCCCGACAAGGAAAGGAAATCTTTTCTTCATCTCCCACACTACTGATCTGGGGTTTTTGCCTTCTGTATCGGGCCTAAAGCGGTCAAAGCGTGGAGGTGACCGTTTACCTGTATCTGGTGCGCGTGGAGTTGTACCTCCACTCTGCCATATATCTTGATGGCTTGATCAGTTTAACTGACCTTGGGGGCCTTCGCACTATTTATAGAATATACTGTATGTATGTATGTATGTATGTATGTATGTATGTATGTATGTATGTATGTATGTATGTATGTATGTATGTATGTATGTATGTATGTATGCGTGTGCGTGTAGGCCTATATATGTGTGTGTGTGTGTATGTATGTATGTATGTATGTATGTATGTATGTATGTATGTATGTATGTATATGTGTGTGTGTAGGCCTATATGTGTGTGTATGTATGTATGTATGTATGTATGTATGTATGTGTGTGTGTGTGTGTATGTATGTATGTATTTAATTGATGTCACTGCACTTTTTTATTTTCCATAGGTGAACACATTTAAAATTTGCATCTTTCCTTGTACGAAATTCTGAGCTCTGAAAATAATTTTATTTTCTACGTAATGAGTGCACCTGCACACAGAAATGATCCCTAAATTTTACCCAGAGGTATTTTTGTCTTTGTAACAGTAATCAGAAAGTGCTTTATGTTTATGTGGCAAAGTATAAATGTTGTCTTTATGCTGTGTAGGTGTTAAGGAGAACACTGGTGTTAAGAAAGGAAATGTAGAAATTGTCCCATTGTAAGTGGTAGGAACCAATTGTGTTTCGTTGTAAACACGAACATGAACCTTGCGGGACCATAAAATGCGGAATATTTCTAATTAGGTGGGCGACTCACATTATGGAAGGGTCCTTTTCTGTGCACAAAGTAAAGTATTGTTGATAGACCTGATGAGCTGTATATACAGTGCAATGTATATGAACACCAACAATTGTTTTCTCACGTATATTTATTTGACCAAAAGACATATCCGACAGGAGCAAAAATGAAACTACAGATAACTAATGACGTCTGTGTTTTTATGTTTATCGGTTTTTAAGGAATTTGGTACAGATATGTCAATGCAAAAATTGCTACACGCCAACATCACTCTCACTCTACGTAACAGTTGTATCAAAGTGTTTGCGTTTAAATCAAACATGTTGTGTAAAACACAGAAGTATGAAGAATTATAGTCAATTTATTAGACCAGCTAAATACACACAATTGTTCATGTATATTACGTATAGCCCTCCGACATATTTTGGTGTTCAGAATACTCCTATGTAATATACGTAAACAATTGTGTGCATTTAGTTGGTCTAATAAATTGACTGTAATTCTTCATAACAATGCACGGAATATACAGCCTTAAAACAGCAGTAGAATTTGCTTAACGTGCTTTATTCAGAGTACTGCTTGGACCCATTTGATACTGGGCATCAATGTCCTAGCACACGTGATACGACAGTGTGTGCCTGTGACACGAACGTGATGGAAAGGGTCAATTTGCTCGACACATTCCCTGTTCCCTTGTAGTCAGCTTCATAACTTTATTCCGCCAATACAATATTTGTCTTCTTCGATCCCCCCCCACACTTCAAACAAGCCTGGCAGACTAATATCATTCTCAGCTGTGATAACATGCAGACAGCCTTCAATTGCAGCACATTATGTGGGAACTTGAACACTTGTCGCATTGCGTACAGTGTTATCTGTCACTAAGCGACGTAAATTAGCAACGTGATAGGAAAATTACGTGCTACGTCGGCGCATTGGTTTGTGTTATATATAATGAGAGTTAACGTTTTAAAGTTTAGCGGTTAATTTGTGTGCTATCAGGTTTGACATTAAAATTTTCTATGTTTTGACCACGTGGTGTATGTATGTATTTTGTATTGATCTCGTTTTCCTTTTACAACAGTAACTGATAAGTCTTTTAGGCGCGTTCGCAAAATTGTGTAAAGCGACGTCTGTCTTCGTCATGTCTGTCCGTCTGTCCGTCCATCAACAATGAACAACTCGGCTGTCACTGGAAGGGTTTTCATGAAAAGTGATATTTGAGTATTTCTCGAAAATAAGTCAAGAAAATTCAAGTTTCATTAAAATCCGACGAGAACAACGGGTGCTTTACATGAAGACCCACGTACATTTATGACAGTGTCTCGCTGAATTCTTTGTAAAATGAGAAGTTTTTTAAGACAAGAGTTGTTGAGAAAATCACAACACATTTTATATTCAACAATTTTTTCCGGAAAATTATGCCGTTTATGAGTATGTGGAAAAATGTGGCACAGCCGGACAGACGACAGATGACAATACAATACGGCACATGCTCTTTGCGTGCCGGATAACTAAGGCTACAGGCGCACGTTCAGAATATGTAATGCTATTGCTTTTCCACAGCAACAATAATTACGCAAACGCGCTTCAATGGTACGTTATAAGTACATTGCCGAGATGGAAAATGTTTACTGCGTGGTACGCACTGGCTCTTTATGTAAACCAGATTAGGTTTCGACCTTAAAGAGGTAAAACAAAATCGTAGAAACCGTGTTAGCTTCATTTGCCTCCATTTAAAGCTACCAAATGTGGAAACTGTAGAATGCAAACCATGTAAGATAACCACAGTATAACCAGTCGCCGTATTCAGATGGGCGGCACTCTTACTTCATATACCGGACGTCCCAGGTTAAAATCTCGACTAAAACTGTGCTTATCCCCTCAGAGTTTGCATGGTTTTCGTCAATACTTTCGGCGAAGTACGAGATTAGTACCTTAAATTAGGCAACGACACCTTCCGTTTATATCTTTTTCAATTATTTACTATTTTTTCTATAATTTCATGCTGCTAACGACATTGTTAAATACATAAAAATTAAATAAATATCCGTGCTCCATAAGTAACAGAGTACTAACGTCCTGACAGGCCGCTGTAGTTTTTAGCGATTTCGAAATCTCTTCCCCGCCCAGTCCAGTACGAAGTATGGATCAGGCGTCAAAGAAAGCAATTTTGCTGGAGGCAAAGTTAGTCGGCCGAAGTGGTTAATTTCTTTATCGCTATGTGATTTCAGCTATTGAAAGTATAGCTAAATAGCCCATTAATATGTGCATCCCTATTGAGACTTGTTTTATATAGTCTTTCCTATATTACACATTTCTATTCGCGGATGTATGAATTAAAACTTGCAAGTATATGATTTTTGTGCAAGGCTGAAAGTACGGAAGCGGTTTCTTGTTTTCGCTTGTTGTAGTCACCGTAATGTAATCTGCAGCCAGGCATTAGTATTCTGCTGTGGTAGGTCTCTGTGGATTTCAGTATATCCGAGAAGGTTATCTCAGCTTCTGTCTCTATATCTCCAGGGTATCAGGAAGCGCTGCTGGATCCTACTGTCATTAAATGCTCGTCCCGCTCTCGCGCGAAATGAAAAGTGTTAATGCGACATCGGAATCTGAACCTAAACCGAAATAGCAAACACTGTCTGTTCTCCTGTTGTATTGTTTTGTGTCAGATGTAAGGTGCGTCAACTACTTAACCCCCTAGCGTTGAATCCAGTCCCCATAGACCATCCTGGTAGGAATTTACCATCCTTTGAGAATAACGGGCCACCTGCAGCTTCGGGGTAGGAGAGTAAGTGAAAAGTTGAGTGAAGCAGAAAGGAAGTTCGCTAAATTACTACTAAGTTGTACCGCTTCAGGTCCTAGAACACAATAATACTGTATACACAGATATTTTAATTTAGCACTATAGCTGAAGTGACCCAAAAATGTATAATTCGTGTCGGCATCAATCAGACGCGCGCCCACAATTTTTCCATGGGGGGGGGGGGGGGTTGACCCTGAGGCTGTATATAAGTTATGTTCGATTTTAAAAATAGCGTTATAAAAATCATGTTGTAAGTTCAACATAACACTGTCTGCAACTGAATTTATATACGTACTAGTGTTCTATGACTCAGTCAGTGTTATCTTCTCATTTTCTAATTTTATTAATTTATTTTTCAAAATGCTAATGTACTAGTTATCAGCCGATTTCAGTGGCTGATTTCGCCTGCAGGGAAAATCACGTAAAAGTTTCGATATCATAATGTCTACAAAATCTGTGTTTTTTAAATTTCGGTTTTGGCGGATTTGGCGGGCTGTAGCCCAACAGGCCCCCTCGGGTGCGCCTCTGGCACCAATAAAATTATTGCGTAAAAATAATAACCATATTTTCGTTTTTCCCAATATAGACTCAGTAGTCTTGAGGCTATTATATGATTTCCAATCGCAGTTTTAAATCAGAGTCACGCAGGGCGGAGTACGTTAAGTTAGGAGTTCCGTCAGGTAGTGTGCACTATTGTTGTGCTCCCTCAATATATATGTGGTCAAAAATATTTCGTAGGTCATTGAATGTACTGTACGCGACCACATAAAGAACACTGCATTGCGGGACAACCATTACGGCGTCAGTGATGATGCACTGCAGGCTGAAATAGCTTTGAAATTCTCTTACAGATCTGTTTATTAATGTGTATTTTTATTTATTTGATGTTTGTTATCATACATAAACCTACCGTTATTCTTTAATGTTGCGTATTAATGCAGGTATAAAATGCTCGATAAACTTCTTACTGAAGAAGGGAAGACTTTACGAAAATGCAGTCTTAAATTTCCGTTCTGTTACAGTTCTCCTGGATATAACGCTCTGTATTTTGATAAAGTCTTTCCAAAATTTCGATGGAACCTGCTGTCTCCAGCTCAAGGATAGAAGATTAAGTCAGTAGGTTTATCCGAAACGTTGCTAAATATGTACCAAAGTACACGACGTCGCATCCCAAAAGACCGTAATCTTCGTAGTTTTCCAGTGCGAGGAACTCTAACCTCAAACTTCTGGTGGCTTAGAACGGAGAACAAAATTCTGACTCTTACACTCAGCGGTGTAAATTGCTTTCCAGGAAGAGATTGACGCTGCCGACCCGGGAGGGAGGGTTGGTCAAAATATATTATAAAAGAAATTTATACCTTCCATTTTTAAATTTTTTTCTACTCCTACCATTTGATGGATACGATGATTATGATACTGTAAGGCACTGTAAGTAGCTGCGTTGAAAGGAAGAGCTCTGGAAGTAAGAATATGGGGTCTGTCCTCTCGATTTCCAATCCTGCTTCTGCGTGTAAAGTGCGACATATTAGTATCAGAACCCAATGAAGGTTCATATTATTGTCAGGATGCTAAAGAAAGAGTGGGTATATTCAGAGTGTGAAGAGAAGAGAAATATGCTCAAGGTTTTGGTCGGAAAATCTGAAGAAAGCAGACAAATTGGAAGAACTAGGCGTAGCGATTAATAAACTGGATGTTTAAGAAATACTGTTGGATGGTTGGACTTGCATTTATTTGGCTGACTGCAAAACAGGGAACGGTTCCGGGAGCTTACAAACATGATACTGCACCTTTGTCTTTTTATAAATTGCAAGGAGTTTATTGACTAGCTGATGAACTGGTAGCGTCACAAGTAGGACTGTGGTCGATGGTATTGGTTCATTTGTCACCGTTACCGAGCAGTATGATTGAGAATATTGGGAAGAAACTAACACAGTTTGTGGTTCAAAATCGCTGTTTGTGCATCAGAGCAAACAAGATATTTCCGCCAGTACCTTACTGATAGTGAACATTGAGGATGCGTTATTTGAATCTCGACCTACAAAAATAGTTTAGTATGTAAATAATTTAAAAACAATCTTTTTTTCGTAGGAATGTGGTTTTAATTTTAACATTCTTTGGAATATGAGAGGAACATTCTAATATATCTAATCGAAATATTACAGTCACGTTGATTGGCACTTCTGCTTCGTATTTAGGATGTCCATAAATATTCACCCACAAATGAGCTACTCTGAGGTATGTGTTGGTTTTCCTCAGTCTTCTCGGTTAAACGTGAGTTATGTCTATCAAAAATAAGTCTGCGATCCCAGCTTATGACGTCGGCTGTTTTCCACCAAAGTAACTATGTAATAAGTGGTTTGCCGCTGAACTCCCCTAGTCGCAAGACAAAGCACGCTCCGTTGCGTTGACGTAGTGGCTAATTTTTACACGACGTGTATGACTCATCGCAATCATACTTGAAAAAAAGTAGAGGAGCAAGTTGAGATCAAGTTTCTTAAAAAATTCAAGAAAGCTGCCTCAGAGTTTCCAGTTTTTTACTACGTGAAGGATACGGAGACTATGGTGCAGTTACATGAAGCACTCTTAACAGTGACTTTGGGGGATACTTTGAAGCTCTTAAATCTCGGATGGGGCGGTTTGTCATCTGCAGACATAGTAATTTCATTAATAGTGTAATTATCTGAAACTGTAAATTTTATGGCATTCATTTCCGTTTATTAAATGACAATTTTTTGATACAGTAACCAACAAAATGCACAGTATTGTAATATATAATTTTAAAATTAAAACTTTAGATCTCCAGCATGTTTAGAGTGTTTAAAAGTCATGCTCAGAGGGAGAACATAAATGAAATAGGCACAAAGCTTGAATATGTGATTTATGTTTTCTCCCTGAGGATGAATCTTAGCGAATCGAAACATGTTGGAGTTGAAAAGTTTTGACTGTAAAATTGTGTATTGCAATATTGTGCATTGTTTGATTGTTGTATCAAAACATTTTCTGAAAGTAGTCTCGTTATTTAATAGGCACATGTCATATTGCCTCAAATTGGCCACGATCGATTCCTCTCTCAAACATTTCGGTTGATTGTTCACTACTTATCATTCCATTCTACGCTATATAGTCTGAGCTGTATATGGTGTAGCTAAATAAATCACAAACAAACAAACAAACAAACAAACAAACAAACAAACAAACTGACAGGAATCCCATTAGTGGCATCATTGCAAGCCTCTATATGGACATGACTCTGCTTGCAAATGACATTAACCTTTTAAAGCCTAGCGGTAACTTTACATACGACCAGGTTTAACATTAAAAAATTCTACGTGGTGCCCACATTGCCTTTATGTGTTTTGTACGGATCTCAGAACAAACAGCAGCTTTTGCCTTATAAAACATTAAGAGATTGGTTTTTATAACCGAAGTGGAGAGTGTTTACAGCGCGGTACGCACTGAGTCCTTATATAAAACAGATACGCTTCGTCTTTAAAGGGTTAATATAAATGTACAGTGTTATCTCCTGAAACGTGTCCGTAGTAGTAACTTTGCAGTGCATTGCCCGCTGTTATGTTTAGCATTGTGTCTGCTGCTGCAGTGTGGCTCTGACTAAGTTATTTGAGACTGTCACACGTTGCAGTGTACCGCATTATAGTGCGACGTTAAAAGCTGTCTCCACCGTTTTATAATTCTCTCGTTCCTGTTTCCTTCTTACTTTTTCTGTTTGTATGGAGCTGTAAAAGTCAAATGCGAGACTGAAACAATAAACTGTTGGTTGGAACCATGCCGGGACCAGCTGTTGTCACGGGTCTGCATCCAGCAACCGGCAGTACGCGAGTAGAGTACGGAGCAGTCTTTGCGCACGGTCCGTTCATGCGTGTGTGAGTGCGTTTTTGTGTGTAATGTAACCATGACCTGATCTCGACCTAACTTTTGCTTTCATTCTTTCCCTTCCTTACATCGGCATTCAAGGGAGGGGTGATTATTTTTATACACAGACACAGCGGGGATTCCCTGGGTCACAGAACCCATAACTCATTATTTACGCATGCAGCAAAAGCATCGGAAAACAATTACTGTGTAATTTTCTTTTGGAGTGCACGTATGTAGCAGCACTGTGTTGTTACCATGTGCTTAGACGTGTCAATCGATGTGAACACCTCAGCGTCGTGTAAGTGAAAACTGGGGAAGAGACCGCTTTGTAAATCATGATGTAGCTCTGTGTACACGCCATGAAATGTTATGAGACAGTGGATACGTAGGTCCTGTCGCTCTTACCTCCATCTTCAGATGGTGGTGAGTGATCAGCTTCTTGGCCGGTTATTTACTCCTGCGGGTGGGGCCGCGGTACCCGTTGAATAGGAAGCTATGTGGGTCCCAAAGTCCGTCTAGAGGTTTGGGTAATAGAGAAACCTCTTGCCCCTGAAACCGTCCGCGCGGTATCCTGGTCAGTCTGCCGGCTACGCTACGAAATGTTAACATCTGCATTAAAGAAATGGGATGGAGGGGTAACTTATGGGCTGGATTCAGGTGGCTGACACATTTGTAGAGTACCTGAGAACCTGTTAAGTTGCGAAGAAACCCCCCTCTCCTTGGAATTAGTTAGAAGTGGAGATTTTGTTATCGATGCTGTAATGAAATATCCATATTTTGTACAGCTGCGAGTCCTTTATTCTTTGGGTTTAAATTGAATTGATTCTTGCAGAAGGGGCTGGTTAGTTGGGCACACTGTGGTGTGTGCTGTATGTAAGACATATTACGGGACTGGTTAGTTGGGCACACTGTGGTGTGTGCTGTATGTAAGACATATTAGTTATATCCGCAGTTAATCCACGTTGAGCGTGGTTAGTTCTTGGATGGCTAATCGCTTGGGAATACCACGTGCTGTTGGCATTCTTTGCCGGAACAGCAACTCGCTACCGGCTTATAGGCACCTGGGCCAGCATTTCTGAAACCAGGTGACAGCTGAATGATTAACCATTTAAAGACGAAGCGTATCTGTTTTATATAAGGACTCAGTGCGTACCGCGCTGTAAACACTCTCCACTTCGGTTATAAAAACCAGTCTCTTAATGTTTTATAAGGCAAAACTTGCTGTTTTTTTTGAGTTCCGTACAAAACACATAAACCCAATGTGGGCACCACGTAGAATTTTTTAATGTTAAACCTGGCGGTACATAAAGTTACCGCTAGGCTTTGAAAGGTTAAGCAAACAGGGTTGCACAGAAGTTCGGAGAACTGTCTAGGTACAAGTGTCGCTGTGGTGCCTGCACTACAGTTAGAAGATTTTATTATTTACACAATACGAGGCGGTTTATAAATGAACTTTCTGTTGTGCACACCGTGTGGTTTTAGCATTTATATTTCTTGTTGTTTATACACCAACGACCTACGTCACAGTGTTTATCACAAGAATTGCGATACAAATAGTAATGTTTGTTCATGTTATTCTCTGACGGTGTGACGCAGTTAGTCTGATTTTCTGGCGGCTGGTGTAGTCATCAGAGAGCCTGGACAAATACATATATTTTATATAGGCTTCCCGTCCAATGTGTGAAGAGCTTCTTCCTCACTAAGTGTTACACACAGAATGAGCCAGAAGTCAGGTGATGGGCTAGCACAGTGTGCACTAAAATACTGTTAACTTATTGTTGGACCACTAAAAGGTAAAGGTTCACCCTATAACAAGCCCTGAGGGCCCAAGAGGGGGAGCAGAGGTATAGCTCTACCCGTTCGTGAGCCTCGGCACGAGAAGGGGGTGGTGTGGCTAGCCCCACGTCCCGGCCGCTTTACCCCCGGGAAAAGAGACCCGGTACCCATTGTACAGGAGGCTGGGTGGGCCCCAGGGCCGGTCTGGACGGCTGCGGAAAATCTCGCCCCACACCGGGGTTCGATCCCCGGACCGTCCAGCCCGTAGCGAGTCGCTATACCGACTGCGCTATCCCGGCCCACGCAGACCTATGTGAAGTTTCCTTATTATTCGGGTTAAGGTGTGTTGGTTGATTACTGGGAAATTAAGGTTGCGCTTTGTACGGAGAATTACATAGTACATAGCACTAAGACTGAGCGGAATGTTAGCTGGGTTTGTAACGGGGATTTGGAAATTGGGGGTTTAAGGGGTGAGGTCGAGAGGGGAACGTGTCTCTTGTGTCGAAATGAAGAGAAGTCGTTCGCATAGCTCCTAGTTGCCAAGAAAGGCAAAGATGGAAAGATATTTATGGAGAAGGTATGGTTATAAATACATGAAGATGTAGCACGTAAGAAAGGTGAGGGGTAGACTAAAACTACCGACCTACAAAATTTTGGCATATTTTTGTATAAGTAAGGAGGAGAATATTATAATGGCTGTAGATATTGGTGCATTAGAGTAAGTTAGCAAAACGTATTCTGGTTAGCAAGGTTTTAATTGGCCTCGCAGTGCCAAAAACCTGACGTTTGCGGGCGCAGCACCATGTGTATTGAACTGCAATATCCTGTATTCCTGACTCAACTAATAAATCTTACATCTTATTTCCCACATATAGACAAGTAACGAGAAAGTGTCTTTGACACCGAAGACAAGTTTCGCTAAACGAAACTTTTAAGATGATAAGGCGCTTTTCTTCTACATGAGTTACTGACAAAGCGACTTCTTTATAATACGCAATTTTTTTTCATGTGGGATTGTCAGCAGACATGTTCCCATTCCCACTGTTGTACGCTGGACAGTAGGGCCTGCCTTTGCTGCTGCCTTTTTTTTTTACTTCATTATTTGACATACAAGCTTTTACACTAATTGATTGGACGGTTAAGAATTTCTCTGGTGCCTCCTCTGTCAGTTTCGGTATGACTAACTCCATAACTCCATGTAGCAGAGGCCTTCTTGAGAAGCTAACAGTTTCTCAGGTAGTCAATAAATTCCCTGCATTTTATGGAACCCGGAGGTTCATTACCGCATTCACAAGAGCCCGCCACCTGTCCCTGTCTTCGGTACGACTACCACTGCATATAAATAATGCCTGCACCATAAATATCAGCTTCAATTAGCAAAGAATTCTATGACCAATAAATACAACGGATTTGTTCCACACAAAGGGTTCATTAACGTATTGCGTATTTTTATTTGTCAACTTCGCAATTTCATCTGAGGTGTTTATCTATTAATTCGAGTATAAAAAGTGGAAAGGAAAACAAACATAGTTTGTTTGCTCAAGCGAGACAAGGTTACAGAATGAGAGATGACCACAGTCTTGAGATAGCCAATTCAGAAACAATAACGTCATGTTAAAGGCGCTCGAAATAGAGACTAACATTTCTATTTAAAAACACGACAAAGCAGACCCTTGAGCACTGGACACATGGCTTCACTGAACAGTGCCCTTGGCTGGTGTCAGAGTCGATTGCGTAAAGCACAGAACACGACCACGCCGAGAAAAGTCGTCGCATGTGAGGGGAAATTACCAGCGGAAATGTTATTTTCACGTACTGAAGCGTTAGGTTAGTCACTGATGAGAGAATACGTGGAGATATACTTCTTTGTGGGGTGGTGTTTGAGGGTATCGCCTGGTATGTATATTTAACTTTACCAACTTTTGTGTGTCTATAAACAAGACCCGTTGTTGCAAACATAGGTATAAACGAAGTATTCGCTATGTATGTTGGCCTCATGATGGCGTGTAATTAAGTTGAATCATGTAGCCGTATTACGTCCATAAAAGGAATTGTTTTAGACGCGGTGACAGCTCGATAATCGGGGGGGGGGGGGCCTACGTAATAATTAGCGAAGTTGTTCCTATATCTGATGAGAGGGATCCAGAATACTGCCTTCTTTCATAAGAGTGGAACCCAATCGATAATAAATTTTGGTGTACTGTACTGTACGCGTGGGGACACCGGATCTGTGGGGCCCCCGCGCGGAGATTATTTGTTGGGGCCTTGTGTACGCTACTGATTAGCCGTACAGCCCTTTTATTTGATCTCTTATAATTCGCACATAACGGGTGTCTGAGATCAAGATTGCATGCTGTGTTACAGAACGGTACTTAAGATGCATTTTTAAGTAAAGGAGTTGGCCATGTTTTCTGGGTCTGGGGAAGTCGACCTACATTCGGTGCGCATAGAACCTCATTCAGCTTGTTCTTTGCTTGCAATACGCCATGCTTAAAGCTGAGTTTATTTCAGACACGAATATAAGTAAAGGACTTGGATACTAGTTTGCACAAGATGTCATCGTGACGGCCGAATTGACTGTGCATAAAAGTAGAAGTGGACATCATTGAATACGAACTCAAGATCAGTTTAAACACATCTCTTTATTTACTTCAAATTATTAAGCTACACGTTTCGATCCTATACACGGATCATCATCAGGCTTCGTATGAAAATATTACGTTAAAGTAATGCACTTTTCACCTTTCACGATGTGGTGGCCTTACGTTTCGATTGCGTGGGAAACCCCAGCTCCCAGCTGTGTCTGTATAGGCTATAACCTTGCCCTTGGTAGCTGACAATTAAAACTGCGTTTTGTTACTTTCTTAAAATTCTCTGAAAGTGATGTGGGTACCTCTCTGCGGTAATGAATTCAATTTGATACAGGAGTATGAAATTTTGTATCAGAGTGCACTCTTACATCATCAAAAAAATAAATTTGTGTACTCCTCTTTTCATTTAAAATAAATTTCCAACTGCTTTGGTTACTGTTCCATTTACCTCATCGCCTTTCAGATTTATTTCGTGTTGGTATGTAAAGTGTCATTTACATAAGTTAAGAAACGTACGTTTAGCGTGACAATTCTGCTGCATTTCTTCCTCCCACTTTCAATTAGTGAATGCTAACATTTGATGCTGTAGTATTACCAGCGGAGAAGCCGTTGCAACGCCATTCTCATAGTTCTCGATTTATGAGATGACACACATAAAACTCAATTTTGCTTAATTGCCTCGAAACCACAAGATACGCGGAAAAATGTACTGGTTGTAAAATGTGCATTTCATTATTGTCTACAAATTTTGTTCGAAATATCTGCCATCATAAATATTTATAAATTCATATGCGAGTTACTCTTGAGATGTGAATGGAAATGGGTTAAGGTCTTCGTGTAAAATGTCCGTTACTGATGTCAGAATTGAACCAAAATTCGTAGAATGTGTTGATAGTAAAGGGGCCCCCCCCCCCCCAATCCAGAATTAAATTTCATTAAAACCGGGTCAATGGATCTTTGGTTGTCACATGCAGTTACACAGAGAGTCATGGTGACAATAACGTCTGTTTTCGTAAGTGCGAAAGACAGAAACAAAAATGAGCTCCATTAGCAATCTCCCTATTCATACCGCCTCGTAAACAGGGTTATTTACAAAAACAAAAATATTTGGGATGAAAGTTATAAAGCCCCCTGATTTCGGTATTTCATGGTTAAGTACGAAGTTTTGTACAGTAAGTCCCTTTTGAAGTAATAAATTAAGCTTTATTTCGATTTCGTATGCAAGAGGATTTATATTTGGACATCCACATATAGGTATAGTTGGAATTAAGACTACGTTTCAGTGCCTTGCGACACCGTATGATAAGTACATAGTACGAACTTAAACTGTAATATTTGCCTCCGTGAAAACACCAAACCTCACATAAATTAAAATGGCTCGATAACATTTTTCGGTAGACCCTCATTAATATAAGTAATAAAAAATCTGAACACTAGTGTCGGACGCGGACGGACAGACATGCAAGTACTATACCGATACACATGTATTTTGCAGAGATTGTTTTTTTGTCAGTATCATTTTCTAAGTTGTTGGCCAGAGAGAAAAATTAAACCATAACATGTTTGAATATTAGTTAATTCAAAATCTTTATATACAATACTAAATACAGTATTAAAATACAAAGCTGATATTTTACTTATGTATTATTAATTACTTGGTTTGAGGTCTCATTGTAATGGAAGAAGAGTGATGAAAGTTTTAACGCCCGTGTAGTCTGAAATTACATTCGTGTAATGTAACAAATGTTTACCACCGTTGCGGAGGAATGTATTAGGTCACTGTCTGGGGTATAATTAACACCGGCATTAACAAAGTATATAAAAACTTAACAAGTAAACTGTAAGGTGTCTCGCGCAACTTACTGTGTAGGCCATACTTCTAGTGCACTTATATGTACACAGGAATATATACGAGCAAACACGTTGGTTATATAGACATACCTGTGTGTGTATATATATGTATATACATATATGTACGTATATATCCTGTGTGTGTATGTAGTGGTAGGAGACATTACTTCCATATGGTTGAATTTACGTAAACCAAATATTCCCCATGCCTTTACAAAATATTTTAAAGAATCAAAGTGTGCTAAGGAGTTTCCTCGTATATTTTTCGGTTTAAATGTGTAGGAAGAAAAGTACTTTAAATAAAGGCAACACGCAAGATAAATTAGCTGACTTTACTGGTATAAAATACTCTCAAATTGAAAATTACATGTTTTAAAATGTTTTCGAAATGTTCAGTACAAACTAACGAAGGACTTTACCACAAAAGTATTGTACGGAATTCATTGTGTTCTCCGATGTAATTAACTAATTAATTAATCAGCTATCTCCATGTAGCCATAATCCTTGCTGAGAGGCCAGTGCGTCCTAAGTCTGTCAATAAATTCCTCGCATTTTATGGACGAGAGTGTTTATTACCGTGTTCACAACAGCCCCAACACTTGTCCCTGTGCTCAGCCAGATCATTCCATTCCACGCCCTCACATTATATGCTCCAATATACACGGTAAAATTATCGTTCCCTCTATACTAGTCCTTCCAACCACAACTCTATATGCATGTCTATCCTCCGCCGTGCCTTCCACATACCCTGCCCATCTCATTATTTAATCTCGCTAATAATGTTTGGCGAGGAGTAAAAATCCTGAAGCTCCTCATTATGAATTTTGTAAGGCTCCTCTTCCTCTTTCCTCCACCTAGCAAACATTAAATTCATGTGTATCTATTCTTCTGTATCTGTCGGTGGGTTCACTGCACGACTGTGTACGGACCGCCTCTATATTTGGCAGTCGGCCGTCTTTACAGTCACACAGAATTCTCAGACAACTGGTGTAATTTGTATCCGTCATACCACATCTCCGGACTAATGGTTGCAATCTCACATAGGATCCAGTCTTTCAATAATATTGTGATGCTGAGCGGGCGGGGTACATAATACTCGGTAGGGAAACACAAAGATGTAGAAGATGACGACAGCCGTACTTCTCCACTCACGGTCGGAGAAAACCGATGGATGGACGGACAGAGACGGGTCTCTGATAGATAGAAAGAGAATAATGACAAGGCATGACTATAAGACAGGGGTGACCAGTCTTTGGATATCAATGTCGAGACCAAATCAAAGCTTTGGGGAAAACAGTACTCAGGGCAAGAAAATAAATATTTCTACAGGATTCGCTGGAAGATAAATTAAAAGAGTGTTGAAATTTGAGTGTTTTTATCAGCAGTACTGCTGGTGTTAATTATTTTCATAATTTTGGGGGTTTGGAGTATAGCAAGATTAATATTATCGGTATTATTTTTGTCGCCTGTAAACAGAGTATTTACAGTTATGTACCTAATCTATGTTTCTAGTGTATATAATATTACCGCTATTCTGTGGTTACAATTTATGGTACGTGTAATGTCGTCTCCCATGATAAATGTTTTGTACTTTTTACATTAGTACTTTTCGAGGTATTTGCAGTCTCCAGTATGGCTGTTGCCTGTACTTCCTTTGATGTCCTGCTTTTCAAGTGTGCTGTTCGTATACTTTCTGAATGAGTTTGAGGTGGTTCTGTCTGCCCATGTTGTTACTGGTATTACTTTTGTTTTTACATTTCACACAGCTGTATTTCTGTCGTAAGGTCTTTATATTTGAAAATATTTTCCGCTACTTTTTTGAGCACATTATTATTATTAGTTTTAATTATAATCATCATAATAATCACTGTTGACTATAAAAATACGGCGGTGAACGATCAACAAAGTATGAATGTTAAAATGTACTTTGATACGACCGTTTTGTCTGCTGTAACGTGATCTTTCAGCTGAAGTTTTAACATATGTAAAGCACGTTCTCTGTCCATAGGCCTATGTGGACTGCTTTCGCAGCAGCTGTTCATGGAACCCACAGTCGAAAATTACAACCACCAAATAAAAACCAGGCTGTGACATAATGTTAAAAATATGTAATTTACAAAAACGCTAATCACCAACAAATGCACAAAGAGAGTTTTATCATCAGATTGTAACACACTCCTACATGTTTCGACCCTGCTGGGTCATCTTCAGGGAGAACTTTTTGTTGTCCTTACACTAAGGTTGCACTTTATAGTTGAGTGAGAATGTGCTGTTGACTGTGTACTTGAGGCGTGAACTGTCTGTGGTCCCGGCTTGCACTAACGCAGTACACAGTCAACAGCACATTCTCACTCAACTATAAAGTGCAACCTTAGTGTAACGGTAACAAAAAGTTCTCCCTGAAGATGACCCAGCAGGGTCGAAACATGTAGGAGCGTGTTACGATTGATGATAAAACTCTCTTTGTGCATTTGTTGGTGATTAGTGTTTTTGTATAATATAGTGCACGGACATGGAACACATGAAATATGTAATTTAATTGTGCACTTATATTTTCCCTTTACTACCATGATCGTTGGCTCTTCAGACGTTACCTTTGCCGTTGTAACGTTTCGTTGACGACAGCTACCAAATAGCTGTTACATGACGTGTCTGTTTTACATACCTCGATCCAGTGCCTCAGCAGTCCCAGTGGAGTTAACAGTGAAGTTAACCGTGAACGTTGTGGTGAACCGTGTCGCATACACCGGCACATCGAACTGCTTTACTTTCGTATGGACCATTCATATGTACTGATGACAAAAGTGGCAATTATCTGCCGAAATTTCAACAAGCAGGGCTAGTATGAGAAGCAGTATGTTACTGACTACACACCCATGAATTAGGAACGTGTATTTGATATTAAGTTGCGCACGAATGGTTAATTTAGTGGTTACTGTCAGTCTTTAGAGTTAAAAAAAACAATAGAATGTATTTACTTTGGTTCTGCGTCCGTGTCAGTTGCTATGGAAATTTTGTAGAGTATAATCATGACGTAATATGTGTCAAATTGTCAAAATTGTAAATTTGCTGAAAACACATTTGAAAAGGTAGAACAAGTACATATACAAATATTTAATTTGAGGCAATAATGATTCAGAGAGTAATTTTTATTTTTACTTATTCATTCATTTCCAGTTGTTTCCTTACATGAATCCGTGCGCGCTTAACAGCGGACCCTTGTAGAGCACAGATGCCTTAAATGTATAGAGTAGTCTACTGTTTTCTTGTTATGCATGTTACTACTCCGATACTGTTCTGTACCAGTAAGATCTTTCTTTTCTTCATGGATTCTTTCTTTCTGATTCTGTTGTTCTGCACCCTCTAGCAAGAGCTGCAGTTTACTGACTTCGTTTTTCTATTTCATTTGACTTGAGCATTTTCGTAATGTTGCAGTATATCTCCGTTACGTTTATACAGTCCAGTACTTTCTTATAAGGTACCTTCTCATTCATATTCAGCCATTTGCTAAATATAAGCTCTTCGTTCCGCTTTTCATTTCTCAACATCTTATAACTTAAATTTTGCAACCTCTCTTCCAAACATAGGAGACACCGTCTCCTCTCGCGTTCTTTCCTAATCCCTCTTAGCTTCAAAGCTGTGCTTTCAGCCGCATTATTCGGCTTCTAACATTTCTTGTACAGTTGTTAGTTCAGAGAGTAATTGCTAAGGTTACGTTGCACGTATTAAACGGCCACAGCTCGCCGCAAGGTGTTTCACCATTATCTGCAAATGTGTCGGCGGTGGGGTATTTTCGACCGACAATAAGACACACACACACACACACACACACACACACACACACATTTTGTTCAAGGCGAGATGAAGATAGTTAAAATTCAGGCATCATAGACTTCGCCATCTTTTGTCTTCCCGTCTCAAATCTAAAACCTTGAATGTTAAAATATCCATAAACTCTTTGTTTGCCTTTTACCGATACAAAATTTGTGTGTGTGTGCGTGCGTGCGTGCGCGCGCGCGCGCGCGCGCTCAGGGCAATATGCAATTTGGTTTCTAAGAGAGTATACGCAGCGATAGGCTGGAGAAAACTACACAATAAAAATCTTCATATTTTGCATTCGTAGACAAATATTAGAGTGTCCAGTCAGATAAGAGGAGGTGGGCATGACATGTAGAACAAATCGGAAGATGAATTTATACCTGTGTAGTTTAAAAACGTGAGGGAAGTCGCAATTTGGGATTCCTGATGTGTGTGAATGTTTAGTGCTGAAGTCGTATGGTGATCAAATGTAAAGGGGGTTCATATGGCTTAGGACAGGATACAGCGTGTAAAGAATGACCCTTCAATTGCAACAAATTTTTTTTATTTCTTCACAGATTTAGTGTGTTTTACAACACCTTTCGGCAAACTTGGCCATCTTCAGGTAATACAACTGTGCACGAAAAACGCGAGAGGAAATTAGCAACATAAAGTATTATAAAAAGAAATGAGATCTTATTTTTTACAAAAAAGGTAGCACTAAGTAAACTCATTTCTTTTTGTAATACTGTATGTTGCTAATTTCCTCCCACGTATTCCGCACACAGTTGTGTTACCTAAAGGTGGCCGAGTTGGCCGAAACATGTTGTAAAACACACTAAATCTATGAAAAAAAATAAAAAATGTGCAATTTACGGTTAATTTCATTACACTGTATATATTAACACAACGAGATGTTTAAAATAAAGGTTATAGGATACGGTGGCTAATAATTGTGCACACGATGACGATCTTTCGAGTTACGCAACCGGCGGGTAATTTCTTTCCTCGGAGCTGGTTAACCTTTTAAAGCCTAGCGGTAACTTTACACACAACCAGATTTAACATTAAAAAATTCTACGTGGTGCCCACATTGCGTTTATGTGTTTTGTGTGGATCTCAGAACAAACAGCTACTTTTGCCTTATAAAACATTAAGAGATTGGTTTTTATAACCGAAGTGGAGAGTGTTTACAGCGCGGTACGCGCTGAGTCCTTCTATAAAACAGATACGCTTCGTCTTTAAAGGGTTAATTAATTCATACAAATAAATGTAAAGAATTTTTTTATGTCTAGACCTAGTTAACTTGTCCGTGTTATAATATCGAACCTTTTATTAATAGTACGAAGAATGGTTCAACAGGGTTAAGAGAATTTTCTTTTGCCTGCAGCATCAAAGTGTGTTTGGGAGCACACCCAGTCCCCTGCTGAATGGTTGGTGGGCGCTTTTTACCGTGGATAAAACAGCCGTGGCGTGAAACTGAGTACTCGACGCCGTCTATTTGCTATGTTAGGAATGCTCGGAACTGTACCTTCTCTACTCCACACTTTTTCCTCAGGAGGTGCCAAATTGAATATAAAGACAGCTCTCTTTGCCTTTCTTATTCTCCAGTAAAGAGTACAGGACACTGCGGCTTATGTAAATTATTCGTATGCATTTTGTATTGCTTCTGGAAGGGAGGTCGGCCCGTCACAAGATCTGTACGTACAGAGGATAACACAGATGCAGAAGGGCGGAGATATACTCACATAACACGAGGGATATTGGCACTGACAGTGTCAGTAGTGGACCGGTGCAAGACAGTACACGCAGCCAGTATGATCGCTTAGCTTTACCTTAATAATTATACCGATTCGCTTTACCCTTCAGCGCATTTTCGTGACACTCCTTTAACCCTTTAAAGACGAAGCGTGTCTGTTTTATATAAGGACTCGGTTCGTACCGCGCTGTAAACACTCTGCACTTCGGTTATAAAAACCAGTCTCCTATTGTTTTATAAGGCAAAAGTTGCTGTTTGTTCTGACATCCGTACAAAACACATAAATGCAATGTGGGTACCATGTAGAATTTTTTATTGTTAAAGCTAGTGGTACGTAAAGTTACTGCTAGGCTTTAAAAGGTTAAACTGTCGATGAATTGGTACCATCTAAGGCAAATCTTTCTCTTTACTCGTGTACTGTACATACACTACAGACAGTTTCGCGTGATCTTCACGTAACAGTTTAACTGACTTTCAGAAGATATTCGCATTAATCCCTGGGAAGGCTTGTACTATAAATGTTACGATGTCAGTATTTACTCCATAAGGTTTCAGTTATACAGATTATACGTGGTACCTGGACTTTAACTTATTCGCCTTTTAATAACTTGAAGGTTGTCTGTGTTTATTCTTCTTTCTTCTCTTTGTGTAGGTTTACTTAGGACTATTGCATTATGGCCATTACCATTTTTGCCACTCTACCTGTCATTTCACCGTGTTATATATCTCATTCCATGTTGATATTAAATACGTAGTCGATATAGTGTTTATCACAACAACTTCTGAAGAAAGCCAAACAATAAATATAACTTCAGCTACCAAAATTTGTTATTCAAGCAACAGAATGTTGGAATCCATTGGAACTGTGCATCACAAAATGAATAATCATTCTATATAAAACTTACTTTTGTACACGTTGCATGCAATAAATTAATTTTACTGTATCCATTCCAACTAATTACACATATATTTATTAATAACTGTGTTACATCATAGTAATTTCTACTACAAGTTTCGGCCTGCAGACGTCATCTTCAGGGAGAACTTTGATACAGAGGAGCAATCTTTGGTACAAAATGTTGTCGTAGATGTGCATAAATAAAATGCGATTTACAGAACGCAGTGGTTAAAAGAGCTAAACATATGCAAATATTAACATTGTGTTACGTGTTGTACATTCCTTTTCTTTACAAATGGCACTCTTTATGTTAAATTTGCGAACAAACATTATATAAACATTTACATAACACATAGTTATTAATGAATGTATGTGCACTTGGTTGGAAGTAATAGAGTACAGCGATTAAATATCAGTTTGCCGGTTTGCAGTTTATTGCTTTAAAAGTTCAGTTGGGTTGACTGATTATTAAACACAAACACAACAATTTGATGAAACACAAAACATAATCTGAGGTAAATTTTACCCCTCAATTGTACCCTTTGAGACCATTTGGCGGAATGGCGGTAAAGCTCCCCACATTCTTAAGTCCCTATTAGATTGATTACAGTGGTCATCTTGAAGCTTAAGTTGCGGTGCCCATGTGTGACTGGCTACGTGCTGGGCCACTGGGATTCGATTCCTGGTAAGGGCAGTTAATTTCGTCTTTGGCATCTTGTGCAGACAAGCTTTGTTTTGCCCTTTCAGAGTACTATTCATCCGTAATATCTTTTCCCGGAGGTAGAGCGACCGGAGCTTGAAACTCACAAAAACCTGTTTGTAGTGTATAGGTAGGAACACGTAGAACTCTGCATGCATTCCCCCACACGTCTTCACAGCGTGATGTGTAACCATATAGACGGCTGTACCTGTTCATACACGAAAAGATAACATGAAAATTAACACACGTTACCCTTCATACTTGCAGTTGTCGCATGTTACATGCAAATATTTTACCGCTATGATTCGATTAACTGAAATTGTGTCTTTAACCCTTTAAAGACGAAGTGTGTCTGTTTTACATAAGGACTCAGTGCGTATCGCGCTGTAAACACTCTCCACTTCGGTTATAAAAACCAATCTCTTAATGTTTTATAAGGCAAAAGTTGCTGTTTGTTCTGAGATCCGTACAAAACACATAAACGCAATGTGGGTACCATGTAGAATTTGTTGATGTTAAACCTGGTGGTACGTAAAGTTACCGCTAGGCTTTAAAAGGTTAATTCCTTAACGTGGGATTTAGTGTTTCTAATGCCAAGAATCTGGTGGTAGAAATTAATTTGCGTACACAGTTAAGACCTGAAAGCGTATGAACTGATGGAAGATACGATAAGTTACATTGTGCAACGTCTCCGGTCAATTAGCGGACATCGGGACGCCAATTGCGGCGTACGCCTGTTGGCCACCACTAGACAAGCAGACATGTTGTTGCCTACTGCTGGTAGATCGGACAAACTACCAAACGCAGGAGACGATGATAGATGGGCCCAGCAAACATCGGATCGGGCTGGTTGAAGCAAGCGAATTAAAGTGTATACCCAACTGCATGCCGCCAGCTCTCCCACAGCTATTGGTACGGTAAGCGGGAATAATGAGTGAGAGATTAATGACGTCTCTGCTTCTTGGCGCTTAGTACCGCTGGCCGTAACAGCGCGCTCATCTGGGCACTGGAAAAAGAGCTCGGAAGATATGAAAAAAACTGGAACGAAGTCATTCTGTGCGTGATCGCTTATTTTTTATTGCGTAAAACTGCATGTTAAAGTTAAATTTGTACACAGAATGAAACGTCTTTGGTCAAGAGATCAAGAACTTCATAACGTGATTCGAAACATAAAAACTGAGATTGATGAGTTAAATGGGAGAGCGGTATCGATTGAAGTTCGTCGGAGGGGTCTGATTATGACAGAGTTTTTAGTTTCGATATTTCTTACCGCAGCGATAGCGAGGGCCACTAAACATCGAGTACCGCGGTTTGAATGGGCATGATTTTTTTTTCCCCCCAGTTCCTCAAGTTGAGTTCCAACATAGTGTCGTTTCATACGCTTCGTATAACTAACTACATTGGACAGTTATTTTTGAGACGTTTACAGACGTTGAGCAGGTCAAATTCCCTGCTTCTTACATAATCTTCGGGTCAGTTACCGTATTGAGAAAAGCCCGCCGCTGGACCCAATTGTTTGCCACATGCGCCCAATCCACACTCGCACTACTTCTTGCGGTATACGTTTAATTTCTTCTGTGTTTATGTCAATCAAGTAGCCCTGTTCAGATTCTTGTTCTTCTTCTTAGGTGGTACGACAGTCCAATGCGGATCTTTGCCTTCTTAATGGACTTCTCCCAGTCAGCTCTGTTTTTGACCTCTCTGTTCGATTCAGATTGTTACACTAAATTTGCTTAGGCATTTCTCAACAGAACCCACGCGATATATCCAGCCCATTTCAACATTCCTTGTTTGATAACTCTAGTAATTTTTAGGGTGCAGCAGCTTGTTGTAATGCATGAATATACAAACGAACAAATGGACTGTCAGTCACACCTTGACTTTCAGATATTTTTATTTTCTTAAACATGCTACATGTTTCGCCTTGTTTTTAAAGCCGTCGTCAGGCAGAGACATAAAAATATACGAGAAAATAAACACATATATACAACACGTTACAAATTCACCCTTTTAAGACGAATTATAAAGGATTTCATTTAAAAGACCCATTTCGTACCGCGCAGTAAACACTTTTCATCTTAGTTATAAAAGCCAATTACTTTATGTTATAGAGGGGAAAAGTCGCTGTTTGTTCTGTAATAAATACAAAACACGTAAATACAGTATGGGCAGAATATACAATTGTTGAATGTTACACCTGATGGTGCATCAAGTAACCAGTAGGCTTTAAAAGTTTAAAAATGCGACTGACGTCTAAATCTTAAAGTTATTTACGTAGGTTATCTTTGTACGTGGATAAAGAGCTCATGTTATGATGCTGTTAATTATGTAATTTTCTCTGTTTTTATTTTACCGTCTCTCTCTTGGATTGTAAAACTCCGCGTTACTCATATTTTGCAACAAAACAGTATTGTATTTGTTTCGTTATTCTCCCGTTTTTAAGAATGTTTCATTTGGGTTCCAGTGAAATAAAATACGCAAGCTCTTTGTTTCGGTTTCATAGCAACAAATTAATCGAAGTCTATGAATTTGCTTAGAAATATTTTACAAAACTAAATGGGACATCTTGTTAGGAGAGAAGGGAAAGGTTTTTAAGTCTTAATAAACGCCGATAAGTAAAGTGAGGGGCAGAACAGTTGGACGGATATGTTCTAAAAATGTCACAGATGCGTCCCCCACGTTAGGAACGTCTTGTTAGTAACAAACCGTTTCACAGCCACCGGAATGTTGTGGCTAAGTAATACACACGAGAGAACGTGATTAAATGCTGTGACGAAATTTGAAAACCAGCAACAGGAACATCTTGGTTCGACATCAATACATTAACCGACTGCTGCTTGCCAAACTCTGCCACTCAAAAAAGAAACAGACGTCATTATAACCAACGGGACCTATTTTAAAATCAGTAGCACTCAACCTCGCTCTGTATCGTCACATTAGTCAAGCCAAGCATAAGTGCAACGAAAACACGTGACTTGCACAGGAAGGTACGGACTGGAGTGAAACTCGGGTGGGTTATCCTTATTGAAAAGCGTAATTTTTCTCACATAAATTTAAAATACGAAGGATTAATTCGCGCACGGAATTATGACGGTTTCTCCTGTACGCACCCATAACATAAATGTCTTTTTTTCCCCCACATTTGTAGACTTTTGGCCCTTGCTATGATGACGTAAGACAACATGTAAATCCGGATGGTTCCTGATAAATACTGTCCGCATTTAATATTTTAAAATTTAAAAAGAGGCCTGGCCATTTGCAATGCTGAAACTCCCCCGGTTCGTTGCAGAAAGCTTGAATAAAACAAGACATGTTTACTGGCCACAAGATAAGCAGGATATAAAAACTCGAACTATAAAAGCCATGCATCTTAAGCACAGCATAAGCGGGGTATCAGAAAACTCAAAACAGCTCAAGCCAGGCTTCCTAAGCACAACATAAGCACAATATAAGCGGGGTATCAGAAAACCTGACAATAGTTTTACGCTAAAAGAATTCACGAAATCTTAGCCCAGAGTTGCAAACTCCAGAGAATTTGTTTATGTACTCAGCTTTTCTGTTAAGGTGCATTAGTTTGCGCGTTTCTGACTTATTTGAAGATTGTTCATTTAAACATTTTATTTGTGTAGTCATATGTACCTTCTTCAAAAACGTTTACAGTAGTTCAAACTATGTGGTATCAAATGGCAGTGTGATTAATAAACCGGAAGTGACGTTGTAGGAAGCGGTTTTGGTCTTATCGTATACACGATCTCCGCATTTGCGTAGAGTAACCGAAGGGAATTACAGAAATCATTCATCAGGCTAGTCTGTTTCCGTCCCTAGATTTGAATCCTGTACGTCCTAAATAAGAAACAGTGGTGCTCCTCCCTCGCCCACAGACTTTGTCTTGTTAGGTCATTGTAGCCATCCGATCATGTAGTTAGACAAGCCTGCTGAGCTGATTTGCTCATTGTGTGTGCGTGTGTGTGTAGTGCTGGAATTATCTGATGTGTCTAAAACTGTAGAATGTTTATGACTGCGCGCACAATTAATGACCTACATTTTTACCTTTGCTCTCACCAATGACAGACGCTTTCTTAAGTCTCGTGCTGGAAAATATATTCAACAAGACTGTACATTATAACAGCAGAAGGAAGGGCAATTAATTGCACCCGTTTTGCCTGTGCAATTTGCGTATCTTTTCGCTGCGCTGTTCCTTGAGGTGGGACCGTCCTGTTTCTAGAAGACTGACATGCAAATCCTGTTAAGTGCTGGAAACAGTGAACGTATGATTCATTTTCTATCTAATTTCCGTTTTCTCTATCAACATGAGATCCATGTTAAGCTCTTTTAGTCGTCATAATGTTCCTTGTAACTTATTGTGTTGGTGTTAAATACGTGGCCGCTAACACACCTGAATGAATGATATCCGATAATCGGGTTTCCGTCTTCAGTAGGCCTATCAGATTCAGTACGGCCCTGAAAACTCGCCTGGTACTCACCTTATGTGTAGTTCCGCTGCGTGCTTTAATGAGGAGTTGCAGAAGTATGTATAGACCCTTCTCCAAAATCGTCTTCGCAGAGACAGGATTAGGTAAGGACTGACTTACTGTTCTAATAACGAAGGCTCATACTACCACTGTGATAACTTGTCTGATGGCCAGTTGCACTTTAGAGCTTGAAGAGGTTCGTATACCTGTGAATGATTAAACAATAGAAAGACTGGGTACTTAACAACGGATATGAAATGTTTAAATAAATAACTTATTGAGTATGAACGTATTTTATTAAGTGTGATGGATAGGTCCATGTTTGTAATTATTTTCCTTTTCCTGAACGTGTTAGGCATGTTAGAATACTTGCTGGATCTTAGGGACCTTCCCTGTTTTAACCCCACCATCGTGTTTCCGTACGAGAGGGGCTTAGATTAAACGTCAGGCTAGTCTCTCTCTGCCATGTGTTTCCCTCCCTCCTTACTGTAGGGGCTTAGGTTAGACGTCAGGCTAGTCTCTCTCTGCCATGTGTTTCCCTCCCTCCTTACTGTAGGGGCTTAAGTTAGACGTCAGACTCTCTCTGCCATGTGTGTTTCCCCCCCTCCTTACTATAGGGGCTTAGGTTAGACGTCAGACTAGTCTGTCTCTGCCATGTGTGTTTCCCTCCCTCCTTACTATAGGGACTTAGGTTAGACGTCAGACTAGGTGACAACAGTCCCGTTTGTAGACAAAACAGGAGTGGTGTGGTTGTAACAGGACAGATCATATCTTAATTTGTATTTAGTATTTTTTAGTGACCGCCGTCCAGGAAGTACAATTATATTCTCAGATCGATTTTACTCTGGTAACGTGAATGTAATAAAAATATTATTTCGAAATCACGCGTGTTGTGTGTACCACGTGCAATCGCGTACCAACATAACTGTGACAAATTTGACGCTTTGTTTTCTGTAAAATGTATTAGGTTGGAACAGCGTTTTAGGAATACAGCGAACAGTTTGGACCTTCATTACAAAATCAGAATTATCTCTTAAATCATATCTAGTTAAATCAAAATGCAGAAACTCATGTTGACAAATTCTTGTATAAATACAGTACCTCCAGCGACAAGGAAAATAATGAATTTTAAACGTACATTAAAAGCATGTTTAAATCTGTTTTTTTTTAAATTCCAACACCAAATGCTCATTCCTTTTCTGTAGATCCGACTGTACCTAGCACCTGCTCGCCAAGGTTTCATATCGAAGTAAAAGACAAGTCATTTTGATAATGTATGGCGATCTACCAAAACCTGGCGCGATAATACCTACGCCATTGTTGCAGTTTTGTGACGTTCACAACGTGAAGTTCCAATTCCTCTTCTTGTACATATTTACTTTGTTCTTTCGTAATTTCCTGACATTTCAACAAGAAGCTAATGCTGCTCGATTGTTAACGATGTGCTTAAATGTCCTCATTTATATTGCCCTGTAATAAGCTGAGTTACTCTGTGAAGAGTTTTAGAAGTATGTAGAAAAATTCATTCCTCCAGAATTAATTTCTAGCGGAAAGAATCCGAACAGCGCAATGCTCGCATATACAAGCAGCAGAATAAGAAATAAATGACATTTATGTTTGGCAACGGAAGTTCTACATGAATAGAGACTGACAGATGTGGCCAGGCCTTGTTGCGCCACGTGTCAACTAATGGAGGTGACATGACACAGTGACATCCGACACTTCGTGTCACGTGTCTGTAACCAATTGCTCAACGCGCATTGACTATAACGCCGCCAAGCAGATGAGTGAAGAGACACTGGACCGGCCACCTGGAGCTGGGCGCCGTAGTTCGACACACATCGGTCGCAGGCTGTCAGACCATGGTATTAGTATTCTTCAGAGTGATGCTTCAAAAGCAGTCGCTTTAGGAGAATTACTTGTCCAGACATAAGTATGTTGAAGTCATCTTAAATGTGACGCCTTGTGGGTTAATATATGCTGAGTTTCGGAGGAGCTTGCTTCCTCCATTTTTGGAGTAGTCCAGACTGCCGTGAAGAAGGGAACAGTAAACAACTCCGAAGAGTCGCGAACGGCGTGATATCCCAGAATGTTTTAATATTAACACTAGCGGTCAGAGAAGATCAGACTTTAAAACGGGGCTGCGGAGTCGGAGTCGGAGTCGGAGTCGGAGTCGGTAAAAATGTACCGACTCCGACTCCGCCCTCAGTCTTAAATCTTAACTGGATACTCCAACCCCAGAGCCCTGATAGCTACAATGACCATTAGACTTGTACTTAAATATAGGTTCTAAGTCTAAAAAGTAGCCTGGTTATTTACGTGGGGGTGATGAAATGTCTTATAAGTTTACCGTTGTTAATACATATTGAGCTTTTATGGAGGAGTCGGAGTCGGAGATTTAAAAATCGAGGAGTCGGAGTCGGAAGTTTCGTGTACCGACTGCACAGCCCCGGTTAGTAAGATACAAGCACCCTTACAACAAAAGTTTGCACCAATTAATGACTGTAAGAGTTGATGTATAAACAGTATTTCATACAGTGTTTGGTACGTGTGTTTGTACTCTACCTCCATGCCAAATTTTAAACGTCTAACTCCAACGTTTCGTTGCTTATCACCATTTAACCATTTGAGCCCAGTGCTTAGCTTATGGCCCACCGGGTTTAAAGTCAAACAAGGCAGGCGACATACGTATATCGTAACATTGAGGCACTTTTGCGTAACCATTGTTACCGTGGAAAAGCAATAAATATTAAATATTATGAGTGTGTGTGTGTGTCTGTCTGTACTCTTGCCTTTATTATCCGGCATGCAAATCGCGTGCGCCGTATTGTATTGTCGTGTGTGGCCCGTCAGGCTGTACCATATTTTCCCACATTATCTCATAACGTCACGACTTTCGGGAAAACGTTATGGGACGTAGAATATGTTTTTACTTCGTCGAAAACTTTTGTGTGTAACATTTCTCTGTCTAAGAAGAATTCATCGAGATATTGCCATGAATGTTCATTGGCTCTGAACAAGGAATAAAATAAAATGTTTTGTTGCTTGCTCGGTTCCTGTGGTCTTCAGTTTTAATAAGTAAACAATTTATTTTGTTTCATTACAATATTTAGATTGAGTATTGTATACACTATTTTTATATTTAGAGGTCTGGTTATTTTGTCTCTCATGCATTTGTAGGTTTTCGGTTTCTTTTATACTGTTACTTATTCTTAAGATTGTAGTGCATCTGAAGACGGAATCAGTTTGCTTTTTGAAACGTCGTGTCTGTATGCAAAGTGACGACTGAAACATTTCAAATGCACATCAGTGATGTTTCCCTTGAAGATGAGATGACTAGTCGCTTCGAAACGTCGAGAACTAATTACCCAGTGGCACAGCGTTCCATTCCAGAAAGCGTAGGCGTCACTTTTCGAGATTATGACAAATTCCAATGAATTTTAACATATTATGGGAGGTTAATACTTAACTGTGAGAAGCATAGTTTGACACAATATGAAATTAGCTGTGCACTTGATGTTTCTTTAATTTGATTTAGGGGTTATAAAGTCGGTGGTCTTAATCGCCTGTGTTCCAAACACACAAAACTATGTAGTAGTTCTAAGGACAGATACGGTAGCCAATTATAAACAAATCTTGCTGCTTGAACGATGCTGTGGAGCATCTTCCATGATGTAAACATTCAAACGTTCAGAAAAGAAGACAGCCGTCTGTCTTTCCCAGGACGTTGAAAATGATCCACTCCACTGCAGAATTACTCCCTGCAGTGACTGTGCAGTTTCTGTCACACCCCCCCCCCCCCGTACTACTTCTGTCCTGCACCAGTGAGAAGTAAAGTAATGCAATAAATAATCTGCCAAATACTTCGATCTTCCACCATTCATTTTGTATATCAGCAAGCAAAAGCTCTTTGATGTTCAATGAGTTATGATTTTTTACGCTTTTTTTTCTATTAACCAGCTCTGCTTATAAGCTTAACTCAGGCTAAAATGTTTAAAAGATTTTTCGTACGTTTACATCAGTACACTGTAAATGTCGCGGCACTTTTCTTCCGATGTGTTTAATATTTTTAGGCCGTCGGTACCAAACTACTCACTGCCTTCTTTACCGTGAGGAAAGTTACGATTTTTATGAGTTTTATTTCCGTTTGCGTTTTACGAAGACCTGTAAACAGCAAATCTGAAATATTTAGATCTTCTTTCTAAATTTTAGAGGCGCCAGTCTGTTTCCTATACGATGCGAGTAGAAGAATGCTGATAGGCCATGCTCTGAGCCTCGGCTTGTATTGCAAGTTTCCGCTTAATTATCTTCAGCTTCCCTATACAAAACATTACAAATACAGAATTACACTTTGTTCTTTGTGGGACAAATAAAATAAATATGATGATTTCGTTCTTTTCCTCGTTTGCGTTTGATTTTCGGTTCAGAGCATAAAATCATATATTAAGATACTTTCAAGCAGGCAGGGGATTTACTGGGAACTACGTACTTGCGTATAATGCAGCGTAGACTGCTGAAAAAATACTTTTTATTTTTCCCCAACTCACCACGCGGGAGATATCAATTCAGTTAGAGTCTGATCAATGCCTCTTTTCTACTTTATTTTTCTTTTAAAGTCTGCAGTGTGTTGCGATTTTAACATCTTAATTCCATCTGAACAGGTCCTAAGCAGGGGTGATGAACCCTGTTATGTTTTCGTGCATGCACTGTACGTGTAGAAACGAAGCAGTTCAGGATATTGAAGAATGCTGCTGCTTTGCGGTAAAGCACCAACACTGCTCGTTCTTTGGCGCGTTAAAACAGTACTAGATTTAATGTACTTTGTACACAGTGTTTGTTCCATAAGAGGTAAAGAAATCCGATTGCAGGCCTGGGCAGGCCCTTGGAGTTCCAGGAGGTTGAGGCTTCCAGATTTTTAGACAGTTGGCACATGAAGGTGGTAAGATTGTCAGCCCTAGGCACCGGCCGCTTTTATCCCCCAGGATATATTCCTGGTACTCATTTCTATTAGAGGCTGAGTCGACCGCAGGGCCATAGTGCGACCGAAAGCATTATGTCAATGAAAAATCCCAAGCTTCATAAAATACTGTCTTGTATATGGATGCCCTAACTTTGCTACGAATGGAAAACGAAACCATGAAGACGCAAGACGGAGCAGGTCGGTGTCGTGGTAACGCGTAATCTGAACAATGCTGGCTAAAGACATATACATATTTTCCGCTGATTTCGTCGGTCTGTCCAGGTTAAAGACGAAATGGTGTTTCTTCTCACAGCTTGCTCGTTCCGCATGAGCGGGTGGCGTAATGTCTTACTGACAAGGTTTTCACTAGACTAGAATAGAACGGAATATAACGCGTTAGGTCGGGCTCCGCAGCGACCGTTCCTCCTCCACCGTTTCCGAACTTTTGTGCTGTCCTTTGCTTAAGGATTCAGCAGCCCAGCACTTTGAACTAAGTGCGGTGTCTTGCTGACGGAGACGTCGGCAAAGTGACGTGATTCCAGGAAATCTGCCTGACACCTAGGTTAGGTTTTGCACTACCTTAAACACTTAAATTATTTCCATCTATTCAATAAAATATCAACACGACATGTGCCTGTGAGTATTCCTAAATATACATCAGCTACTGATTTTACCACGAATTTTGTTGAGGCCTACTGTTGCTTTAACCCTTCAAAGACGAAGTGTGTCTGTTTTATATAAGGACTCAGTGCGTACCGCGCTGTAAACACTCTCCACTTCGGTTATAAAAACCATTCTCTTAATGTTTTATAAGGCAAAAGTTGCTGTTTGTTCTGAGATCCGTACAAAACACATAAACGCAATGTGGGCACCACGTAGAATTTTTTAATGTTAAGCCTGGCGGTACGTAAAGTTACCACTAGGCTTTAAAAGGTTAATTTAATGCATGGGTCTCCAAACTTTTTATGGCGAAGGACCACACCGGTTACTGCGGGCTCGTTTACGAGCCGCACGTGAACGAATAGCAGTAAGTACTGTACCTAGCCGCCCAGACAACTGTGTAATTTTTGTAGAACATACATCATTTACAAGTGTGGCCGCGGGCCGCATATTAAAAGGTGGAGGGCCGCATGCAGCACTCGGACCGCGGGTCGGAGACCCGTCATGTAATTAGAGACCTCACCGTAGAAGATATTTTTAAGAACCCAAATTCCGCGAGGTTTCAGGCTTCCGCCGCCATGTGGTTGAGGATCTCGCTCTTCTATGATTTTGACTGCTTGATCGTTGAAGATGGGACAAGTATATTGTACGAAACGTCGGTAACCTACGACGCATAAGACTCGAGAAGAACTAAGGCCTCAGTCTAAACTCAATTTTCTACTTCCTTCGAACAGCCTTTTCTCTACAAGACGTTGGTTGAGATATGAACGGTCTGTTCCCTGTTCTTCAGAGTTACACAAGTGATGTAACCTGTCAACATTAGCGTCGAATCCAGTTATAATGTCGTGAAAGAGACTGAATATTTTGTATCGTTATAAACGAGTGCCGTTATAACCGAGAAGTATAATATTATGGTTAACAGTGACGACTTAATTGGTACCACAGAATATCTGACGCTATAAGCGAGATGTCTTATAAAGCGATGTCGCTATAACCAGGTTAGACTTATATAGATATTCGAGTTAAATTTTGACAAACTGAAAATTAAACAAGATCCAAACACGAGAAATTTCATTTTATACAGAACTTAAATTTAAAATTACCTGTGTACTTGTTAGTCAGAAAGGAATTTTACGTAACGTCCATACAAAAATGTGTGACGTTTCGTGGAACGTGGCCATGGGATAGAATATTACGTGATTCGTAACATTGTCTTCGGACATAAATTGACAGGTGAGAGTGAATGCCAAGGAATGGCTGGGAGATAGGAACAGTTCTGTGAACCTGGTCAGTGAAGAAACCGGAAGATAAGTGGAAATCTTAAAATAGTAGCGCATCAGAATATAGATCGGTGGCGGGCCGTTGTGAACCCTACGGTGCACCATCGAAGTCTATGAAAGATGAAGAATTTATTCAGTGTGCTGGCGACTGTTAGCTTCTGAAGGACTTTTCTCTTTAAATTGGGTTGGAACTTGCGCCTTAGACATGGTGTTTCACAGTAATTCATTTATCATAACATGGAAATTACTTCAGTGTAAAAAAGAAGTCGCTGGCTGTGGAAAGAATTTTGGAACAGCTGCAGGCGGCAGATTGATTCTTTTAATATTTATTTCAAAGATGATATTGGCAGCATTTACATATGTAAAGAAAAATCACAAAATTGTTCCTGTAACCAACTGAGCTAGCTAGGAGTAGGTGAAACAAAAGTAAAAGAGATGAAAATATAAGTAACATAGTGAAAAAAAATTAAAAAAACACTATGCCTGATGGTGAGCTGGTTACAGCAGGATATGTTTCGGTCGTTTATATTTGTAAGTTTTGTGGGAAGAGTTCAGGTCGTCTAGAGTGTAATTTCCAATTTGTTGGACCGGGGGTTTAGGATGGGATGGACAGTTAGCAAAAAAACATGTTGATTATTGTCGCTTATAAAAGGTTTGGAGGGAAGACAAAGAAATTAACCCTTTAAAGACGAGGCGTATCTGTTTTACATAAGGACTCAGTGCGTACCGCGCTGTAAACACTCTCCACTTTGGTTATAAAAACCAATTTCTTAATGTTTTATAAGGCAAAAGTTGCTGTTTGTTCTGACATCCGTGCAAAACACATAAACGCAATGTGGGCAGCACGTAGAATTTTTTAATGTTAAACCTGGTGGTACGTAAAGTTACCGCTAGGCTTTAAAAGGTTGAGCACAGTTGTCAAACGTGTTTATATAAGGACTAGAAATCTATCTTCTTCGACGCACTCTCAGTGACCAGAGGGACAGTTTCAAGTGGTGAAGAAGCTGTACACGACTTCACTTCTACAAAAATAAAACCAGATCTTAGAATACGTGGAGTTTTACTTCCACGCCTTTTATATCAGCCCTTGGCATTAGTGTGATATATTGTTGTCATGGCAGGTACTAAGCACTAAGAAACGAGATATTCACATAAGATTGGACCGAGAAGCCTGAAAGGGTGAGACCAATTAGATGCTTAACGTATCTGTTTTGTGCTGGTTTGATCATAGTATTGCGTCTTCGAATTCTATATAACGCGGATAATCTGTCTCCGTGAGTTCGAGTTAGCCTGATGGAAGGAAGTGGTGAATGTGTGAAGCAGAGTCTACCGTGCGCGACTGTGGGTTCTCATAGCCATGTTGCTGAGGATTCAAACCTCCTGGGTTGTGACGCCGTGTCGGTAGGTAAGTGGTTTCCGGCGTTTCAAAGAATCGCTTCGGCTTCGACTTCAACGTCGAGTATTCTGAGAACTGCTGTCCTTGAAGATGGAGGCGATAGATCATTCGAAACTTCGTTAACAAGTCACCCAACACAGCGTTAATACCTCTGCAATTGTGAATACTGTACTTTACCAATGTTGAATTAAAGGGATTGAGACCCCATAACTTGCAGATATTCCGTGAAGGTTATAAAGTTTATTAACGTCGCTGCAGTGAAAGGACTTTTAATTTATCATATCTTGCCGGCCTCGGTGCTCCGTAGGTAGTGAATGCATTTAAGAGTATAGAGTGAAAAGCCATTCATTTTGGACGGTGGAATTTAAAACCCAGCATCGTTGCAGGGTTAATTGTACTAAGACAGTCACTTACGAGGAGTGTCTCGTATGTGGGTCTCCCACACATTTTGTGAGCTGTCACTTCTAGGCCACCGGGTGATTCAAATGCTTGTCTGACATCCCGAAAAATAATTAGTTAATTCCGTAGTCTGTACGACAGGTCCATAGCCCCTTCCAAAGCGAGTTCTCCACAGAGTGCGATCTAGTGCTTCCTCTTTCAGTTTCCAGTATCCCTTCTTTTCCTTTAGGTCATCCACTAGCTGCTTGCTTCTTCTTCGTCTTATCGTCACTTCTGTGCTTTCTTCTATCTTTCCTTCAATAACGCATTTTATAAGGCAATTCTTAGGCAAGATGTGACCAATCCAGTTAGCCTCCCTTCTTTTTATTGTATGTAGGATGTTCTGCTCCTCCTTGACTCTTTGTAATACTTCTTCATTTCTCACACGATCTGTCCAACTGATCCCAAAAGATAGGGAATTAAAAATGGTAACACATTTCCTTGAGTATAGTGACAAACCATTTACGCGAAACACGGTATATGTTAAAATTTACCCTAATGTTAATTAAACAATTCTTCATATAGTGTTCTGCAGTATCTGTGAGTACTGTTAAAAATACTCGCGCTCTGCAGAGACGACACGGAACATATTATATCAGGTAAACTCCTGACTCTGCCAGAGAGACGTCTGTTCACTGCGGAGTTTAAAAGACGCGGCCCAAATAGCTAAGGGGGTAGAGGGGAGTGGAAAGGACTCCTATAAACAAATCACTTGATTATGCGACTTTAAAAACTTGTTATTCACAACAGATCTGTTACTTGTCATAACAAAAATTTTCTCTCCACACTGCCCCTTATCTTTCAAGTTTATTTTGCTGGCTTGCGTCGCTAAACTATTTATTACAAAACTACTTTTACAGAAGCATAATTTTTATAGTCACTAAAAATCACTCGTTTCGTCTGGTCAGTATTTGTAACGCCACATCAAAAGGGAATCGGGCGTCTGGAATTTGTGGATAAAACTAATTTAAGTCGTAAATATTTCTCTTGTATGGAGACTTCTCACTTTCATTGATGTTTGGGGAAAACAACAATTTAATCATTCAATGACGCTGAGGTTTAAATTGAAACTACTAACCGAGGCGGGGGAGTTTTAAATTTTTAACACCCTTGAGTGCATCACGACCGTCCGGTGTACCGACACCTGTATTGGGGGGTTATTTAGTTTATTTGAATGCTTACGAACAGCAAATAAATTAGTTTTACCTAGCAAAATAATGACAATGCAATCCGTCGCTTCGTATGTGAAGTCTAAAATTATACCACAGTCCAGTTGCTCTGTCGGTGGTTTATGAAGAGATGTATACATTCGATCTGCCAAAAGTGGTTGTGCTCGTCGTAGTTACCCTCTTGACTTGTTTGCCGTATAAATCATGAATCCCATTTAAGTATCTGTTCACAAAAATATATAAACCGTAATATTATTAAGCAGGCCTTACTATTCATGAAGCGTAACAATTGTACTGCCCATTTGACCCACGGGGTGGAGTAGACTACAAGATGTACATGGTCCATAGACACGGCCCTCTATTATAAAGTCGTGAAGTAGCATCAGCGAGGGAAAATCATGACCGCCTTGAAGTCCCGATGCTAGTGGATGTGTAACATGCTATGCCGCCCTGAGTTGACAGGAGGATTATAGAGTTTGGAGACCGACTTGTCTCAAGTTCCTGGAACGTGAGACTGTTGTATGCCTTCACGTCATCCTCCAAGATTGGCTTGGCTGTCGTAACTTAATGTATAGCCAAGCCTCCTTTTCCTCCCTCCATACTTCATTACCCAGTTTTGCATCGCCCGAGGAGTAAGTTACCTTCAAAACAGCACACACAAACTTCACAGTAAAGCCAAACACTGTAATGATGGATGCATCAAAGGATGAGTGAGGTTTACCGTCCTGGGTCTGCTGGCCTGGGTGGGTCTTAAGACGTCTTGAGATACTTGAGGTAGGGAAACTTGACATGAGTTTGGACGTCCTTCTTCTTGCTTGGTTTGCTGGAAGGTTAGACAAGCTTTGAGGTAGAAACTGGACTTGACATGACACGACTTGTGCTTACTTGCCTTCCCTGTTTCAGCGAGGGGGTTGAAACTATAGTTCTGAGAAACCATAACCTTATCTTTGCGAGTCTGAACATTTATATTCGATTTATTTTATTTAGCTGTTTGTCGGGTTTCAGTCTCTGATTAGTTAAAAGGAAGCAGCAAGAAGCTGAGTCACTTCCGTCTAATTGTATGGACAAGTGTCGAGAACACTGACGTCCGTAACGGGAAAAAAATTTTGAAACGTATATTCCATTTTGCAAATTTCCGTCAAGGTTATAATCTTTTAAGCGACGTCATGATAGCCAGTACTGCATACTTGAACTTTCCGCTGCACAACGCTGCTCCTTTCCACACCTATACTATTACTACGAATTTAATGTGTTCCATGTCCGTGCACTATATTGTACAAAAAAAATTAAACACCAACAAATGCACAAAGCGTTTTTTCGTCAATTATAACACACTCCTACATGTTTCGACCCTGCTGGGTCATCTTCTGGGAGAAACTTTCCGTTGTCGTTACACTAGGTTGCACTATACAGTTAAGCGAGAATGTGCTGTTGACTGTGCACTGCGCCGCTTTTGGACTGCAAAGAGTTCACGCCTCCAGGTAGAGGAAAGATATTTTTGTCTTCTCCAAAACGTCCAGACCTGCTCTGGGGCCCACCCAGCCTCCTATTCAGTGGGTACGGGGGTTCTTTGACGGGGGGTAAAGCGGACGGGGCATGAAGTTAACCATCAACCTCCATCTAGTGCCGAGGTTAAGAATGAGTGAAGCTATACATCTACTCCCCCCTCTATGCTTTCATGGCGTGGATGGGGAAAATTTACCTTTTACGTTTCAGATCGCTACGACCCGGGCGAACGCTGTTGGTATAGTGACTAGTGACTAGAAGGATTTCTGATCTCAGCTTAAGTCCACCCCATTTTGATACTTATCATTTAGGCGGTTCTTAGATTCACAGTGCTCCTATGCATCAGTCTTCGCATGGCTTTGTTTTCTGATGTGCAACGATCAACTACATATGTGTGTGTGTGTGTGTGTGTGTGTGTGCGCGCGCGCGCGCGCCCTGTACTTATACATACACTCCCCAACTAACGACTATCCCATTTACGGCCAACCGAATTTACGACAAAAATTTCCTTAGGAAAATTTCAATTCAAAATACTGTGAAAAGTTACTAAAATTTTATTTCGAACTACATTTCCAATTTTGCGCACAAATGTTGATTATCACAGCGCCTGTTATTGGGACGACGTCTCATGAAAGCATAATTCATGCGTCTCTATTCTGGACGTCTGAGCCTGTTCAGCTTCTTTTGTTTTGTTTAACCCTTTAAAGACGAAGCGTATCTGTTTTATATAAGGACTCAGTGCGTACCGCGCTGTAAACACTCTCCACTTCGGTTATAAAAACCAGTCTCTTAATGTTTTATAAGGCAAAAGTTGCTGTTTGTTCTGAGATCCGTACAAAACACATAAACGCAATGTGGGCACCACGTAGAATTTTTTAATGTTAAACCTGGCCGTATGTAAAGTTGCCGCTAGGCTTTAAAAGGTTAATGGAATTTAGCCTTATTCCCAGGTGTACAGAACGTATGGTGTTCGTAAGTCGGGTAGTACCCGCATATTATGCGCACACCTTCTCCATTTCAAACGTATTTTAAGTAGGCTTACGTATAGAGTCGAACTCGGTTATAACGTCATGAAAGGGGCTGAATACTTTGTGTCTTTATAAGCAAATGTCGTTATAACCGAGGAGTGTAATGTTACGATTAACAGTGACGAATTAATTGGAACCGCAGAATATCTGACTCTATAAGCGAGGTGTCGTATAAACCGATGTCGTTATAACCGGGTTCGACTGTATTATCATCATTTTTATCATGAATTATGTATCCTACTTATCTTCACATACGTTAAGTTTGATTCAAGTCCTCCTGATGGCTGTTAAACGCACCGTTATTTCTAATGCAGTAAGTTTTTGCCACTGTTATGTCTATAACATAGGATATCTACTGCAGTCTCTTTTAGCAGCTGCGTTAGTATTTCTCCGTGGTCTAATTTCTTTTTACATCGTTATTTCCCTTGTACTCTGTTGAAATTTCTGTGCAAGTTTCTTGTAGCAGTCACTTTTCAGTATCTTCATTACCCAGTACATCGTTAGAAGCAGATTAATAACGAGGCATCTTCTGTTTCTACGAACCTTGCTCGGGTAGGACCAAGGGTTCTTTGTGAGATGTCCAACACACACACTCACAACGTAGCTTCAATTACTAATTACGCATAGCTTGGTTTAGGGAAGATGCCAGGGGGATGCTCCGAGATACAGTTCTATTCTATACTCTGTAATTTGAGAAGAATTTTCAGTAAAGGGAGGCGGGAATTGTAATTTTTATACTCGAAAACTGAAGACGTCTTCTGGAAAGAAACATAGCCTGTTGTATGGCGGGGAGGTGACGTAAATTAAAGTCCTCCTTTGTCGGCCGATCTTCCCTTAATTTTACAGTTTCTTTGTTTGTGCTCACCTTATAGAGTAACGTGGCTTGTGGCAACTACGACTGCTGATGACTGATAACTAGGTGGCTACTACTTGAATAGGAACCTGTTTAGAAATTTTTGTGCAAGGAATGACAGAATTCCACAGAACACGTAAATCAGATTCCGGTTTGCGTAATGTGACTCCAGGACCATCTGAGTACAAGTAAGGCTCCATTTCAATGTTAACTCGCTTGGTTTATTACGCTAGAATTTAGAACATCGAAGGTTTTCCTCAAGTAACGGGGTTCAGGCACAAGTTGAGATTGTCACGGCCGTGTTGATGGAGGTTGAAGACTTACAGGATATGACGCCGTGTCAGTTGGCAGTACAGCTTTGTGTGTTTGCTATTTACTTTCTCCAGTATTCCGCTAACGGACATTTCACATACTTAATCTGCAGTAAAGCCTGATTATTTCCCACTTGTAAATGGAAGATCCTTTTACAACCGGAAAATAATTATATTATAGATAATATAAATGTAATATAATTATATATAATTATGTAATATAATACAGTATTATATTATATTATACTATATTGGGGTACTCGGCGCAGTTGGTTGAGGCACTGTGCTACAAGCCTTAAGGTCGCGGGTTCGATTCCCCATGGTGTCATTAGAATTTTTCATTGATATAATCCTTCCAGCCGCACTATGGCCCTGCGGTCGACTCAGCCTCTAACAGAAATGAGTACCAGGAATATTTTCTAGGGCGTAAAGGCGGCCGTTGTGTAGGGCTGAAAACCTTACCACCTCCATGTGCAGATTGTCTTGAAATACGGGAGCCTCAACCTCCTGGGACCCTCTGGGCCTGTCCTGGCCTGGAATGGGATTGCTTTTTTTTCTCATATTATACTTTTGTTCCAGTGACGTGTCCCAACAAACGTTCATGAACAGTTTAACCCTTTAAAGACGAAGCGTGTTGCTTTTATATAAGGACTCAGTGCGTACCGCGCAGTAGACACTCTCCACTTCGCTTATAAAAACCAATCTATTAATGTGTTATAAGGCAAAAGTTGCTGTTTGTTCTGAGATCCGTACAAAACACATAAACGCAATGTGGGCACCACGTAGAATTTTTTAATGTTAAACCTGGTCGTATGTAAAGTTACCGCTAGGCTTTAAAAGGTTAAGATAAAGAGGTTTCACGTGGGGAGTAATGATGTAATGGTATGTGACGCTGTGGGGAAAGGTACTGTGCTGTTTTTACGCCGATAGCATCGTTTGTCTTTCAAGTTTCTAGTTAAATAATTTACGTTTGTTGTCACTGCAAACTACACTTCGGTTAAGCGTAGGGTCTGTTTGCCAATCTGTCAGTATGGACAGTAACGTACCTAAATGCGTTAATTACAGAATTTAGTTATGTAAATGTCTCTATACAATGAATTGCCTTGAAGATAACGGTCCTATACTGCTGAATAAGGTTCTATGAATGTAAGGCCACTAAATACGAGCCGTGTACGTTACCAAACATGTATTTTTCCCTTCGGTTACAGTACCGCTGCCTTACTCCCCCGTCACTTTACACACTCATGATGAAAGACGTGGACAGTATTTCAGTACAACCAGATGACAACTCAGAGCCCCCCTCCAACGCTGCAATTTATACACGGTTTTGCACCAGGCGTTGTTACGTGACTGGAGAGCCCTTGTCTGACAAAGACAAATGTGAAACCAACTGACCTGGTAGGCGTGGTCGCTAGCACGCCGCGAATGCACTGGGGTCTTATGTGGCAGGATGTTCGAATTCCACCGGGGGCGCGGGGCACGGTCATTTTTAGCGGGTTTTACTTTTCTGATTATCGTAATTTCATTCCATATGCATCCATTGATTAATTGAACAAGAGCCACTGGGTTTGCAAATTGTTCCTTGCCGTATTATTACATCGACGATTATGATAAGTAAATCGATTATAGCCATGATGATAATATGGCGATTGCGGGGTAATGTTGAATACTCGTAGGATGTTGATTATGTGAACGAAATGGTAGAGTATGTGCATATGGTGATTTACGGTGATGTATGGTGGTGAATTTGATAATAATGATGACAGTACTTGTGACCGTGGCACTGGGTGTGATACATATATACTTAGAAGCAGTGACGATAAGAGTGTGGAAACTTGTTTAAAATTGCGTTGACTTCACTGGGAGTTCTTGTAGAGGTTTAAGAAGAGGCGGATGTGTAAATACTAAGAATAAAAGTAGCCCAATTAGATTCTTTTATCATCAAAGTGCTGACACAACTGCCAGAAGGCTAGTTACAGAGAAAGCACAGGAGTAACAAGTGAAAATACATCCAGTATTTAACCACACACATAAACACATAGAAAGAGATACGCAGACACACATCAGAACAAGTAGCAGATAACATAAATGATATTAAAATTGTTAAAAGTGTCGAAGGTAGATAACATGTTCCTGAATATATTAGCATTTAAGTTCCATTCAGTTCAATAAAAGGTAGAGCAATCCCATTACAGGCCTGGACAGGCCCTGACGGTTCCAGGAGGTTGAGGCTCGCAAATTTCAAGACAATCGGCACATGAAGGTGTAAGGTTGTCAGCCCTACACACCGGCCGCCTTTACCTCCCCAAGAAATATTCCTGGTACTCATTTCTGTTAGAGGCTGTGTCGACTCCAGGGCCATAGTGCGGCCGGAAGGATTATGTCAGTGAAAAATTTCAATCGGTAACCGAATCCGCAACCCTTCCGGCTTGTGGCGCACTGCCTCAACCAACTATACCGCCGTGTGCCCCATTCTGTTCATTATATTGCCAAAATAATCTAGAAGAGAGAGGCAGTTTAACCTAGAAGGAAACAGCTTAATAATAACAATAACTGTATGAACACAACAAACGTTTGCGCCTTTAAATACAATAATTAATTACCATAATTAATTTAAGGAGCCATTAAGCAAAACTTGCAACACTTCTGGATTATTACCGAAATATTCCACCACATTCAACAGTTTATAATTTCTGCAATCTTCTTATATGTACACAGTTTTTATTTTACTTCAAAGGAGGAAGAATTTCAGTTCACATATGTAGCATGTCAGAATCACCGAACATCAAATTTTAATCACACTAAAAACCAGTCACTGGAAGTTCCCCATGTACTTTTACATGGACTTTCCTTTCTATTTGGCATCACGTACAACTCCGCAGTCGGAACGTTTCTCTTGAGGGCAGACAGCAGAGCGATCGCCAGTATTCCTGTTTGCTGTGAGTGGGGGTCCACGCGGTCTAGTTCAAATTATTGCAGTTGATATGAAGGTCTAACTCGCCATATTTAACGGAGGCACTGGATATTAGATACTTCGACTCACAGACGTGCTGCACATCTGCAACACGTGTTGTTCATTGTACTTCGAAATTCTGCTGATGAAATTGAAAACGCTCTATTTTTAATTCCTTTTTTAAAATCGTCTCAAGTGCAACGAGTTTTTAACACACAATTTGTCTTTTAACCTTTTAAAGCCTAGCGGTAACTTTACATACGACCCGGTTTAACATTAAAAATTTCTATGTGGTGCCCACATTGCGTTTATGTGTTTTGTACGGATCTCAGAACAAACAGCAACTTTTGCTTTATAAAACATTAAGAGACTGGTTTTTATAACCGAAGTGGAGAGTGTTTACAGCGCGGTACGCACTGAGTCCTTATATAAAACAGATACGCTTCGTCTTTAAAGGGTTAACTTGCCTTACAGGTAACAATCGCAAAGGTTCAGATCTGGCAGACGAGGACGTTACAATTCCATGCTTATTGTCGTGTAATCAAAAACACTCACGTAGTAGGCTATGAACTGAAAAATAAAATGAAATAACCTTCCTTCGAAAAAAACACTAATTCCTTTCTTTGCAAAGCATGCAAAGTCTAATTTCTTTCTCTATGCTGCATCTAAACCTTTTACAGGATCCCTCTGCGGTTCGACATAAGCTGCATGGATAAGTCTGAAACCTCAGCCTTCACAACGAGGGACTGAATCGGTAAGTCGATGAATTTGTTTATGTCTTAATGATATATCCATATATCTTCTTAGTCTGTCACGTGCGAAGCTAACAGCATCTTTAAATGCGCCACAAATAAATGGAATGAAGAATGTGGCCCTCTTAAAACAAAATATTATTATGATCCTGCATTTACATTTTGATCCTCATGGTTACGCATTTTCTAGTAAAACAGAAAACAAATTCTTAAAAAAATTCAAAATTTTCTTCATTCCAATAATGCGTTTTGTTTTGCGTGCTCATTTTTCATAAGAATATGAAACACTGATAAGTGACAAGCGCTGCGCCGCCTTTTTGGTTAGGGAGTTCGTGTGGTTACCGTCAGCATCTGAATGGGTGGAAATGTTTTGTCATGTGTTTTCCCGTTTCAATCGTGGAGACACTTCTGTATCAGTAACAGATAGACACAGCTGCATCACACGCAGAAGACTGTGCCGGGATCCTTTAACACACGTAACAGTCGTTTGGTTCTTGCCAGAGAAGGTCCATACATGACCTTTCGAAAAAAAAACGAATGTAACATTTTATAACAAGCTGGAGGTCAGGTTATACGAACATGACTGGGGAAGGGGGAAATGACATGTCAACAGGCCCGGAGTCCCCTTACCGCCACCTGTTGCTTTGCTGTGACGTCGAGTCGTCTGTCCGATAAATCAGCGTCGTCCCTCCACAACCCCCGGTGGTGGCTTGTCCACTGTCATGTTCGTCCTTGTCTACCCGCTATGCAGTAAAACACTGATAAAACAGTGGCGTGAGGGGGAGCGTCGCGACGTCTACTTGGCATGCAAAGTCTTGATGCCGACCGCGACGACAGGGGCTCGGATGTCTGCGTGCATCAGAAAGGGGGAGATCATATTGCAGTGTGGTTGTTTTGTCGTTTGTAATATGTAGCTTTTGGACAAGAAGGGAATATGAATATATATCTGCAGCTGGGAATATTTAAGCAGACGGATAAGGGGCCGGGAATATCTTGACTGTGTGAGGGTAAATTGCTTTCTCAAGAAGAGTTCCGCTCTTCCAGTTGGTTAGTTCGGGCTATACGTACATGTGTCCTGAAATTCAGTGACTACTACTACTACTACTACTACTACTACTACTACTACTACTACTACTACTACTACTACTACTGCTGCTGCTGCTGCTACTGCTACCACCGCCACCGCCGCCGCCGCAACCACCACCACCACCACTAGGTACATCTCAGGCAGTCAAATTGGTCTCTGTCCTTTTACTGATTAAAATATAAAATTCTAGGAACGTTAGTTGTGCCTTTCAGACCTGGTCTGTTCTCGGGTAGGAAAGGAGGTAAATTCTACTCTGTTTGGTCCATTAAAAGTAAATTGCACCCTAGAACAGACCGTGAGGGCCCAGACTGGGAGAAGAAGTATAGCTCTACTCGTTCTTTAACCACAACGCTACTGGGGGGTGAGTATTCAACGCCATACGACGGCCGCTTTGCGTTCTTGCAAAGAGAGCCGGTACCCGTTGTATAGGATGTTGGGTGGGCCCCAGGGCCGATCTGGACGGGTGAAGAAAATCTCGCCCGTGCCGGGATTCGATTCCCGGACCGTCCAGCTCGTAGCGAGTCGCTGTACCCTCGGTCCACAATTTGGCCCCCCACTGGAAGCTGCCCTTATCAGTAGGCACTGGATTTGCAGTGAGGGTGTCACGTACGCTGCAATCCACTGCTGTATTTATATCACGAGTTAAACTGTGAGGGCGTACAGAGAGGTTGAACAGTCTTGGCGTGTTTCTTGTCGTGTAAGCACTTTACCTGTGTTAGTGTTAATGATAACAGTAATTCTGGCGAAAGTGCATTAGCATTATTTAGAGTGTTCTGTCGTATAGTTGCTGAAGATGTTCAACAAATTCAAAAATATATTTCAACAGATTATGTACGCGTAATTGTTATTGAGATGTGAATTACAATGTGCACCATTGCTTTGCGGTTTTATTTTCTTTCCAGCTCTCTCTCTCTCTCTCTGTTTTACGCTCTCTAACGCCATTTTGCAAATAATTATTATTGCTGCCTTCATGTTCGTTTTATATTTACATGTCTGTAGTTACTACTACAATCTTTGTTTTAATTTTCCTCTTCCTCTTGAGGCATTATTTCGTGTCACAATCCAGGCACACTAAATTATACTAATTCTCAATTATATTTTCATCATTTTTCTTGTCTATTGTATGGTAAATATAAAGCCAGTAGTTGACCTTTTTTTAAGCCATTTTGGTGTTTTGATCAACGGGTCTGTGTTGAAGTTAAGTGCTGTTAGTGTAACCAATGCCTTTGCCGAGAAGGATGTAGCCATAATTTAAAAGATCTGGTTCTGTAGTTATTGACGAGTACGTAGTATTTAACAACTTCGGAAAATATTTTGCAGTAATTAAATAGACTTACAGTTCAAAAGCTCGGTATATGGAGACAAATATAGCCTCAGGAATACCTAAAAATGTTTATGCATTGCAATTATCTTTCCCTGTAAGGGATTTAGGAAGCTGATAAAGATTGGTCTTCTGGAATAGCAACTGTTAGGGGTCTAGTTAGCTTATCGTGGCTACTTTGTTTCGCTTTGCTTGACATAGATTTTCTCGTTGTGTGTCCAGAGAACAATCAGCACGTATTTTTCTTGAACCATCTGATCGTTTCCATCGTTAAACTAAATTTTTTTTTTAAATTACGTAACTTGAATATTGTCGACGTCTGATATTACAGGAATTATTCCTTTAAATTTCCGTATATCCTGCAAAAATTTATCATAAAACATGTATTATAGGCTTATGTATTTACAGTGTGTTATTCTCACATAGGTCTCAAGAGAAGTGATGATTAATTGTTACAAAATTTGCAGTAACTTGAAAAAGTAAAAATTCTGTTACGATCGACTTCACGAACTGAATAGTATGGAAATCTTTCGTAAATGATGTATTTAAATTTATGAAGTACGTATGCCTAGTTTGAAGCTGAAAAATCGTTATATTTCCGAACCAAATCCAATAGAGAAGTTCGTTAAGTTTATTAACACAAAAGAGACGCTCTTTATAGCCTTTGAAGGGAATGAAAAATTGACAATTCGAAAGTTGAAAAATAATGATGGAGAAATTGGCTCCACTTATGTGGCAGGGGCCGTTGAATGACGTGTTAAGTATTTGTAGGGATTTCATGTTACAATAGGGAATGAGTACATACTACAAGTCAGGGTTTAAGTCCCATCACTGATGTTCGATTGTGTATTTTTGAAAGCAGGGAATGGCAAGGGAATGCCGTCATGAAGTCGCCTGCTATTGTTACTTTGCTGTCTTTGACCTCTTCCTCCTCACAGCAGTCCCCGAGTAGAACAGAGGACAAGTAGACAATGACTAAGGAGATGGAACCAGTATAATATAAAAAAAGGAAATAATGAAGAAAAGGAGTGGCGAAAAAACAAGAATCCTAACTAAAAGGACGGGGGGCAAAATAGACGACGACAACGAAAATGGAGTTCTCGGATGAGGAGCCAACTTTCCAGAGAAATGGAGCTGCTTTTCTTCGGAGAATGACGAAGGGAAGGCGCTCCGCGTTGAAGCATGAAGTCTGTAAAAGGGGATGAGAGATGGCTTCTCAAGGGGTCGGTAGGGAGAGGAAGTGTTAATGGAAATTCCTGATGACAGGCGCGATTTTGTGTGTTGCTGCATTACGTATAAGCATATCCCCTTCTCCCTTACTCCATCTTCATTGCTTGTTGCCTGTTCCAAGGAGCCAATAAAGAAACAGTTTGATTGGATTTGTGTCTTGTCGGCTTTAGACTTTTTTTTTCTCCTACTTGCTACGCTCGATTGTCTCCCGCGGATTGAAACATCACCAGGTAACAACGAGCTTTGATGCTGAGAATTCGGCACGTAGAGTGCTGGAGCCAGAACTGGCCGGTTAAACGCACACGGGAGGATGTCCTGTACTGCAGAAAACAAGTAAATGAGCCATTTGTCTTTTACAGTGGCAATTAACGTACATGACGGAACCGTCGTGATGGAATGGGATCTGGGGATGGCAGTAATGGATGGTCTATGCCAGATGGGACAATAACAGGAAAGTTCGTGTGGAATAATAGTATAAATTTTTATATAATGTAAATATCATGGGAAATGTTTGCACAAAAATTGAGGCCACATCGCGGAACTGCTTTATTTTGCCTACCGGAAGATATTGTCTGTCTCATCGCGCTAAAATTTTAGGGGAAGGATGTACTCAACTGTCTTCCTGTATTTATCAAATTATTGCACACCTGCAGTGTGACCTCGAGGGACATGCCGTCCGGGTAATGGACGCCATCTTTCGAGAGAAACCAGTTTTCAGCACTGAAGCTTCATGTAAAGTTAGACACTAGGTTTGGTTTTAGTTCTTTCATATTTTGTGCTGTCCATTTATCTTTCTTCAGTATCTACAAACGATAACATAAGGATTTGGCGTTAACAGTGGGGATAACGGGTGAGACGTTAGACCGTCAGGGTTTGTTCATTTCTTCTAGTGATTTTGAACACTGAAGTTACCACAACGTGAATGATGGCACGATCTCAAAATGATTACCAGGACTACAAGTAGTGTAGTCTGCGACGTGGAATACAGACAGCGCCAAGTCATAGTATAATTTCAAAATATCTTATAGTTTCACAGTACACGCGTACGTGTAATTTAAAATGCGGTCACGAGGTAAGTGTGGAATTACCTCCCCATACATGATTGAAACTGATAAGTGCCCAATAGCATTAGTTTTACACCATTTGTATCGAATTTCTGTCATATCGGACAGCAGATGCGAAAAGTAGAAATAGAAAATCATTTGCGCCTCTGAGTGTGGCTTTCGTTATGCTGATTTTCACGAAAATCCTGGTCGCTGCATAAGTTCTTGTTGGAAAACTCCTGTACTGATCTGTACACAAATTGAACGAAGAAATTCGGAGAATAAGGACAGTTCCTTTTATGGCGTGAAGTAAACAGTGTTTTTCACTGCACCGATTTTCAAGACACTCACACCTGCTCAACGGTATTACTGTGAGATATCTATACCGAGTTTTACCTGAATCGGTCATGAAATATGGAAATACGGGTTGAAGTTTATTTAAACCCCTAAGTATTCAGTATGACTGTCACTGCGCCAATTTTCACGAAACTCACACTTGCTGGACACCTTTTTTTGTAACAAATTCTTCTACAAAACTTCATGAAAGGCTAACAGACGATTTAGTCCTCGTACTAGGTCACAGACAGAAGGACGGACGGAGGTAAGGACATGGTCTTCACATAAGGCGTTTATCTTTAATTCGTTAAGAAAACATAAACAGAAACTAACTTTGTCTTCTAGAAAACACCCATAAGTCTGCAGTGCACAGTCAACAGCACATTCTCGCTCAACTGTATAGTGCAACCTAGTGTAACGACAGTAGAAAGTTTCTCCCTGAAGATGACCCAGCAGGGTCGAAACATGTAGGAGTGTGTTATAATTGACCAAAAAACTCTTTGTGTATTTGTTGGTGTTTAATGTTTTTTGTACCCGTAAGTCTGTTGAGCTATTTGCTTTCACCACTTAAGAACAAAAATTGACCCGAATTGTATTTAAACGTTCAGTTCATACAGCGTAGAAAACACACCCCATGTGGATTTTAAAAGGCAGTCAGTTAATGCTGCTTGTTCTGAGATCCATAAAAGTAATAGAAATAGACACTTTGTGGACAGAATGTAAAGTTGTCAAGCGTCAAAACCTTGCAGTAAATAAGCTAATCACTAAGCTCTGAAGGGTTAGCATTTTAACGGTGAACGTAAATTAGTTGTGGGTAATCGTAAGGTAATATTTAACAAATCTCGTAATGCGTCTTCCTCACTATCGATTTTCTTTCTTGTGCGCCTAAGTCCGTGGACTGCATACTTGAGCTACAGTTTGCAAGAAGCTATAACCATCCCTCGCAGGTGCTTTCCAATTCACAACTCAGCACCGACTTGTTCAGTGTGCTGTAAATATCATTTTAAAATTCCAGCATATAAAGTTATAGAACTGCCATTGCTTAGTAAAACTTTTATTTGCACGGAATAGTTAGCAGCTGACTGTTATTCATATTGACGCTGAAAATAGAGAAATATTGAAGGAGAACTGCATTAGCTTAACATGAAGTATTTGGGTGCGTTCGCGTAACTGTTGTTTGCACCAAGGTATGGTACATTTGTACATCACGTAGCAAGTCTGAACCCAGTGTTGCGAGCTACCAATTTTCTCTATTCTGCTTTCAGAATCGAAACTTGGCAAAGAGATTTACCTCCCTTGTATTGTTAGTGGTTTTATTCAGCCACTCCAGAGAACTAACCGGATAGTATTTCGTTGTAACGCCAATTGTCATCCGTCCTAATTCCAACATTCGCTATCCTTCCTCGAAACGCCCCATTCAAATCATCGATCGCTGTCATCCCCACTCATATTCATGCCTTTCTGTACCCCCTTCACATCCATGCCTCGTAACACCCCATTCAAAATCATGCCTTCCAGCGCGTCGTTCGAAATCATACCCACTGACGACTCACTTGCATCATGCCTCCTGGTACCCTCTTTGTAGGCTAATTATTTCCCATAAACTTGGAATGAGACATCCCTTTGTGATGCAGCATGAATACACAAACATTTGGGCCCTCCCTCCCAACTGTATTTTCTGATAATATTTTTATTTTCCAAAACGCGCTACATGTTTCGGCTTTTTATAAGGCCATCATGAGACACAGGCACAAAACTATGAGAGAAAATAATTATCTTTAAATAACATTGTTTTGTATTTAAAATGCTTAAGTTCTATTGTAGAGTGCTGTGCCTGTGTCTGTTTATAGGGTTAAAAATAAATAAACGTGTAGCTCGTTTCGGACAATAAAAGATATTTTCTGAAAATATAGTTGCGACTTACGGTCCGTCTGTTTGTTTATTCCTCGTAACACAGTCATGCCTCCAAGCATCCAACTGGCAATCATGCCTCCTATCACCTCATTCGCAATCATGCCTTTGAACACCCTGTTTTTTATAATAGCTCGAACCGTCCCATTCACAGTCATGGCCCGTGAATATTAGTACGGAATGTTACGACACATCAAACAATGCCATAGTCGCTTCGTCTCTTCTCCTCCCCACTTCACCGCCTACGGTTGTCTCTCAGTTTCTGCTAAATAATTTTTGTATTTTATAGAGCCTTGGTACGTATACGTGTTCATAAGTAAAGAAACACACGTCCGGTATAGACAGTTTAATTATTTGGAATGTAACAAGCCAATACATATACGAGTATTTCACCAAATTCAAGGAAATAGACCTGCACTTATTTATGCAAGGAATTTGAAACGCGAAATTGAGTGGATGAAGACCTGTGTTACAGTAGCCTGGTCTCTTGAACAATCTAAAATTTTGATCGGACAGTATTAATGTGAAAATATCTTACGGTTGAATTCATATACGTGTTTAACTTAGTAACATTTTTAAGCAGATGGAGAAAATACATAGTCAGAAGACAATAGCGGATTAGTCTTGATATTTTTAACTTTCCTATCCCATTGTATAGCGTTAATATTCAACAAATAGGTATATATAAATATGGTGATCGGCTCAACAATATTTATTTATAAACTAGGTACATGTTTATGCTGTTTTTCTGTCATTTTCAGTCTAATATTAACGTAAGTGTATTGAGAAACTGTGCGTAATAAACAGTTGTGAAGCACTAAATGCACTGTTAGTCTGAAGATGCCTTAAAATTGCCGAAACATGTAGCTAAATTGTCTTAAATAATAAATGGTTGTACCGACTGCAATATTTAGAAGCTTTTTATTGAGTTTTTAATATATTGGACCTTACCCATCGTAGAATTTAAAACGCAACGTTACGACAACCAATTCTGTTTCCAGTCTTCAGGGAAGATTAGAATATAAAAGGGTTCTTCACAGAGTCTACTCTCAGGTAGTCATATTGTAATGACAAAAACAACATGGCTCCTTGTTGAAACGTTTTCCAGTTGGTGGCTTTCAGTAGGCCTACGTAAGTGAGGGTCATTCTTATTTATAAAAATTAAATTAGCAACATCTCATGTTAAATGTTTTCTGTACGTTATACGTGCCTCTGAAGTTATTTCCATAGAACGTGCCTCCGTGTACCCTGGAGATGGTAACGCTGCAAACTACCTGTAAACTACACAGTGTTATCATCCGGAATAAAACTATACGTGTAGGTTTATCATAATTTTCAGCAGACAGACTGCATGGGTATTTGTCATATACGTTGTCACGTCATTTTAGGATATCTCCAGGCCACATCGCGAATGTTTTCACTACTGTACCTGAAATTACAAGCAGTAAGTGCGTCTGAAGTAAATTTATGAAAATTTTGTTATCAGCTACAAATAAAGGCCAATGGTAATGTGTGGATTAACGTCGCCGATGGACAGATCAGTTCCTGTAGTCGCAGAATGGGCAACGATACCCAAACTGCCAGTGGGAAGAAGGAGAAGAAGAAGAAGAAGAAGAAGAAGAAGAAGAAGGAGGAGGAGGAGGAGGAGAAGGAGGAGATGAAGGAGAAGGAGGAGGAGGAGGAGAAGAAGGAGAAGAAGGAGGAGGAGAAGAAGAAGAAGAAGAAGAAGAAGAAGAAGAAGAAGAAGAAGAAGAAGAAGAAGAAGAAGAAGAAGACTTAACGTCGCCATGGAGTTCTGCCAGTACCCAAATTACAGCAGCATGAGCATTTTAAGTTACTGTGCCGGTAGGTGTAATGGAGAATACAGTTAGGGAGCATTTTGAAATTACCTGCTCCATATGCCACGGAGGACTGTGCTTCATAAACATGATTGTGTTTGATGCTACAAAATTAACTGTATGAAGGCCGAAGCGAGAGAATAAAAAGAAGAAAAAGAAAGTGGGAGTGCACGGGAAGAATGTACATTTGTTACAGGGAATGAAGAAGTTTTGCGGCATGGAATGTTCCTACTCAGTGCACCCCCTTCCTTCTGGTAAGTGTATGGTAAAGGCAAGGTACAGAACAAAGAAGCGAAGGGGCAAAATCGTCAAAATTTTATGTAAGAGTTTAGTTCCTCCCTCACAGAGAACAAACTTTGTCTCCCTCACAAATCAGTTATTGTTGTTTATGGAAAAATTCGCTGTTTGTACTGAGATATATATACAAAACACACAAATGTGGACTAGATAGACAAAATCTGGATTTTTCTAGTGTTATTGGTGTTTAAACACTTAAATTGTAACGTCGTATAATGTCTCACATTTAAGTTTATCCTTCCAAAAGGTCTGAATCAGTTTCCTTGACTATGTCAGTGATTGTCATAGTGACTCCTCTCCTGTTTGTGAGAGGCAGCCAGTCTAAGTGCGAAGTCCTGAGTCCAGTCGAGTGCTTTGGAACTGGCGTATTGTGCTGTGAATATCTTTGAAGCTTAACCTTTCAAAGAGTAGCGGTAACTTTACATACGACCAGGTTTAACATTAAAAAATTCTACGTGGTGCCCACATCGCGTTTATGTGTTTTGTACGGATCTCAGAACAAACAGCAACTTTTGCCTTATAAAACATTAAGAGACTGGTTTTTATAACCGAAGTGGAGAGTGTTTACAGCGCGGTACGCACTGAGTCCTTATATAAAACAGATACGCTTCGTCTTTAAAGGGTTAATTATCAGTCCAGCATATTCTTTTGCTCTTCGCACTTTAAGCCGTTTAAATTCTGCTTGTTCTGATTATGGCCAAATGCATATAACACAGCAGTATTAGTGAAACAGAACCATTGTGACTTCGAAATGGCATAAGAAGTTTTGTTCTTGAAGTTTCAGTATTATGTAAAAGAAATGTGTTGAAAGGAAAATATTTCCTCTACAGTAGATTCTGCAGTATAAAACACAACAGTCCTCTTCATCTACTGCAATTCACTATGCATTATCCCGCACGTACAATTAGCTACCACAGCCCATAAGAACTATGCTCTTCGAGCAGCAAGAAATTGGACATGGACATTAAAAGGGGTGCTGGAGTAGAAATGCGATCAAGGTTGACGGAGGGGATTTCCAATTACGAACGCATGACACTTCATTTGTTGGATCGCTGTGATATTCAGAAAGCAGAAGTAAATACACAGAAAAGGAATGAAAATACCTGAGGTGTGAGTCAAAGCAGTGACAAGGAATGCCTAGGAGCTGTAAGTTATACGTGGTATGTGGTTTGGCTTTATGTCGTGCTCACTTGTGAACGACCTGTGGTTGTAGCGGACTGTGGGTCAGTTATTACCAACGGCAGTATTTATAACAAGACACTAAATGTTACCTGTCTACTTCATTTTCTTATTATCGTTACAGTTCTTGCAGAAGTTAAACTTAGCAACACGCGTGATCAGCCCCCCGTTTTTACGGGGCTTGTGTTTAAACTTTTAAAGCCTAGCGGTAACTTTACATACCACCAGGTTTAACATTAAAAAATTCTACGTGGTGCCCACATTGCGTTTATGTGTTTTGTGTGGATCTCAGAACAAACAGCAACTTTTGCCTTATAAAACATTAAGAAATTGGTTTTTATAACCGAAGTGGGGTGTTTACAGCGCGGTACGCACTGAGTCCTTATATAAAACAGATACGCTTCGTCTTTAAAGGGTTAATCAAAATGTCTATATCTTTAGTCTTATTAAGCAGCTTGTGTCTCACAGCATAATCTGAAGTAGATATTATGGTATGCAATCCAAATTGTCTTGCACTCGCCTGCAAGTCGTGTGAACACTTCCTTAAATTTCTGACAATCTAAATCGTCAGGAGATGGGATATGTTCCCATAGTGTGACCTAACAGTTTTCCATGCATGATGTCGTTACGGAAAAATGTTGAAACTAAATACTGAGCACGGCTAGTTTTGTGGCTAATTTATCGTAATAACTTAAAATAAGGCAGGTCACAAATTCATTATAGCAGGATTACATCCAAAAAGTCCCCATAATTTTGCGTGGCAACTTCCAGCGCGAGTCGCACAAACCTTGCATCCTTCCTACCTCAGTCACATGACTACAGTTGCTACGTAAGCACACGAATGCCGGCACCGCCACCGCTCTGGCTGCTGAAACACACCGATCTACGCACACACGACTTCGCGCACTCTCCCGGCTTGTGATATCAGCCGAAGTTTGGTAAAAGTACGGGGCCTGAAGCTGGAGACTTTGTGGAATTAATCCTGCTATACATTTAGACCTTTCGTGCCGTATGTGCAACTGGCATGCTGGAGCCATAAAGCTACACGCAGCAGTGTACCAATACCTGCTACCACCTTTTTTATTATAGTAAATTACATAACACGATCTTTGAAGTTATATTCTGTAAATAACACTTTTTGAGTCTATATCAGTTACAGCTCTTGAGTCTGTTAACAGAATGACGGAAAGAGGTATTCCAATCTGAAATTTATGGACGAATTTCACGTCGAATAATCTTAGATAGACGATTGGTTGGGAGGAGGTTGGTAGATAAATGTGGTGATCAATGCAGCAGAGTGTGAAGCCCTGTGTTTTGTTCCAAAGGTGGCGAGCGACCACGGCATTAGCCTTTCTGTTTCCTCTTCCTCACGTCGTTCTTATCTCTCGTATTTCTTTCTTTTTTGTTTCGCCAATCATCTTACTTTCTCTCCTCCTCCTCCTCCTCCTCGTTGAACTCTTAAATCAAGCGCGTCAAGTCAAAACATAACATCCTGCGGTCACGAAATTATATGATTTTTTTTTTAATGGCCAACGCTGTAAGATGCAACTTGCTAGCTGTAAAGGCGGTGGAAAAAAATGTTTTAATTCCCTGATAGTTTGGCCACTCATCTTGAAATGAAATGGCACGAAGATGAGGGAGGAACACACTAGATACAGCACGTTTCTACGTGGCCGTCTAACGAACTGGGCCACAATCCAAACACTGAGGTTTTAGTGGGCGGGAATAAGCGTATATTGAGGCCGTCAGAAATTCACCCGGATGCTCTCCCTGATAGCATATAAGGGTAATGAAACTTTGTGCTTGCAATTAGTGGCCACAAAGACATAAGATTTAATGACGTAGCACAGCAAGTATGAAACAACTTGAATTAACGAACACATTAAAATAACGACTTCCTTAAATATCCAGTTGTAAAATTTCGCCAGTGACTAATGAATGTCATAACATAATACACGTGAGGGGTCATTTATTTCAGCTCCTTATTTTTGCTTGTGTGTGGCGAATATTAAGAGACACATAAACACCGTTTAGAATTTGAATTTTATTGAAGTGAATGTACAACAAAAGTTGAAACGTGATAGATGAACTAGGAAGGAAAGAGACGGGGAGAATGGAGAAAAAGGAAGGCGTCATTGTTCGTTGACACTGGATGATTAATACGGGATAATAGCCAGGTATGAGGTGATAAGCCTTCTTGCCTTCTTTGAGGCCAGGTGAAGCAGTACATCGCACCACAGGCCACGGGCAGGTTCGTTTTGACACACACGAGTCAGGTAGTTAACAAAAACTGCTTGTTGGAAAGTTTGAAACGCGTTTTGATAACCCCTCTCCTTAAGGGACCGGAAAGCAATGGAAGAACCACAAAGCAGCCGAGACTGTTTTAAATGAGCCTGCAGTTAGGGCTTGTTAGTATAAGAAGGCACATAACTGCAGATTGTCGTGTTAAAATATGTGAGGCACAGTAGGTCCGGATCTGTGTGAAGCTATGGAATAAAAATTTTATTCTTCAGTAGCTAAGATTGTCAAGAAATAACCGGACTTTTATGACATCAAAGATTTCCTTACTGTGTTCACATTAACTAGCCATTTATTTCTTCTCTAAGTAAAAAAAAATGCAGTTTATATTTGCAGATCATAATTATTTGAGACACATCTTAACCCTTTAAAGACGAAGCGTATCTGTTTTATATAAGGACTCAGTGCGTACCGCGCTGTAAACACTCTCCACTTCGGTTATAAAAACCAGTCTCTTAATGTTTTATAAGGCAAAAGTTGCTGTTTGTTCTGAGATCCGTACAAAACACATAAACGCAATGTGGGCACCACGTAGAATTTTTTAATGTTAAACCTGGTGGTATAGTAAGTTACCGCTAGGCTTTAAAAGGTTAATGTTATCCTGCCAGAAGTGTCGACGCCTTCATTGTGGCCTCTTCCTTCGAAATGCTGCAAGCATTTCACGTATTTCCGTGTATGTTAAATGCCCAACTCTATTCTTTTCAGTTTGACCCCCTTGTCAATACCGTATCTTGAAAAATAAACATTTATTAGGTCTTCCCTTACGCAACTTCATTAGACATGTTCTTTCTCATCGCCTGCTGACGGATCAGACTACTGTACCCTCGTGTCATTAGTCTGTGTTCTGCCGTTATGTGATGGACCGAGTTTCCAACACATATAAAGTTATAGTATCTAATTTTTATTTTTGGAATCTAATGCCAGACAAGTGTTCGCTGAAATTAATTTGGAAATTTTTTAACCATCCTTCTAAAAATACCAATAATACCGCAACATGTTCTGCCCTACCAGAAGCATTTGTGAGTTCATCTTGCCTCGCAGAACGCTGTGGGCTGTATCTCTCCTCTTTAGGAGACCTCGCGGTGACCCTTAAGGATATATTTCGTGACGAAAGTTTGCACGGTAACCGAGAATCAAGATGTACCCCGAAACACCATCTCGTTTTTAACGCTCTTCCTCTTTTAAAACCCCGGCTTTATGTGTGTTATCTGCCTTGTCTTTTTTTAATAATAATTAGTTTTCAACGTTCACTGACTCAGTCGTAATTTTTTAAGCGACCCAAACTTTTTTTTTTAAAAATACGTTTGCTGCTGTCAATATCGATATTTCAAGTACACTGATCTGTGACCTCGCCGATTTCTCTGCAGAAGATTTAATGCAGTCGTGAAACACAGAAGTATCTTCTCTGTAAAATCATTCCTCGTTCTTTCGTCGTAACTCAGGCAATTACGGAACAAACACGAGTGAGCGTTTGGAACAGTGTTGTTAATGTGATGACCATTCAGTATCCTAAGGTGAATATACATGTCCCTTAGAATTTTTGCATTATGTCCAAAGTTTAGAGTAATGTAATGATAAAATACACTTGCTATAATTTACGCAAACGAGCAAACTTCAATATTCGGAAATGTTGTTCAGGTTTTCGATGTTACTTCTGCTGCTAATAAGATCATACTCGTAGTGCTGCAGACATGCCGTCACCCACAATTCAGTCAGCTGTGCCAGCCTCAGTGACTTGATCAGCCTCATATTAACGGGTACTGGAGGGGCTTTTCCCCCCGGGTTCAAGCCGCTAGGACGTGAAGCTATCCACTCATTACGTATAGTTTTGAGGTGCAGAATAAGTGGAGTTTTGGCTCCACACATTTGTATGCTTTTATGGCATGCACGTTGGCAACTATGACAAATTTTTGGAACAGCACTACAAACCAATGTCATTTATATTCATTGGTTACGTAGTCTGTCGGCCACTCACTGCATATAGTTTCGGGGGGCAGAGTGAGTGGAGCTGTACCTCCACACACCCGTATGGTGTACGCTGACAGCTATGACAAATTTTTGGCACAGCAGTACATACCAATGGAATTTATATTCATGGGTTACGTAGTCCGTCCGTGGGCTGGGATATCGTAGTCCGTATAGCGACTCGCTACGGGCCGGACGGTCAGGGGACGGAATCCCGATGGGGGTGAGATTTGCTGCACCTCTGCAGACCGGCCCTGGGGACCAACCAACCTTTTATACAATGTGTACTGGGTCATTCCCGGAGGTACAGCCGAAGGGGCGTGGCGTTAACCACCCGCCCTCAAATTTAATGTGCTCTTAGTTTCTTTGTGAATGTAATTTACGTTTTTTACTTTTATTATGGAGTTTTTTCAACCTAAGTGTATTTTTAAATTATTTGCTATCTATTTTTATGTTATGACATTTTGCTACACTTTGCTAATTAGACATGGAAGGTGTTCACTTTTTTCCTGCATTTATTCCTGCCGCAACGTTCTTACTGGCAACTAACAATAGAACTCCCATGTTTTTCTCTATATTTTCGTCAAATAAATTACCATCATTAGGGGAATTTTAAATTGTTCTTGTTTTCTTGGGTTTCCCTAATGACATATTCTGAAATTAACCCTTTAAAGACGAAGCGTATCTGTTTTATATAAGGACTCAGTGCGTACCGCGCTGTAAACACTCTCCACTTCGGTTATAAAAACCAATCTCTTAATGTTTTATAAGGCAGAAGTTGCTGTTTGTTCTGAGATCCGTACAAAACACATAAACGCAATGTGGGCACCACGTAGAATTTTTTAATGTTAAACCTGGTGGTACGTAAAGTTACCGCTAGGCTTTAAAAGGTTAAATAAAAACAATAGCGATAAGACATCTTCCAGCAATTCCGAACAGGGATGTTATCATACAGTTGATCCTCTTTACAGATATTAAAATACATTCTCCCATTTTCTCTTCACTGTTTTGACGAATGCAGAATACCCGACGAGCGGTTGACCTACTACGTCGAAATCCACACTGATTGTCAGCAATAATGTCTTCTACATTTGGAGTAAAATGTCAGGAAATAATGTTGTACACATTTCATATGCAGTTGATAACAGTGATTTGCCGCAGTAACAGCTGTCGTGTTTCCTCTAGAAGGGTTAATAAAAGAATTATCCTGGCGTTGACAAAATTTTCCCTTACTCAGAAAATAATATCTGACGTAATGCTCGGATCATTTTTGCCGGCATTCCGCCGGTAACTGGTGATTTATTTTATATGTCAAACTGCCCATATTATTCCGTCTGAAAAGTAAGAACGTTTTTCAGCTCCAAACATAGATATATAAATTACAGTAAAGTTTTCTAGGCCGACCATCCACAAAGGACCAGATTACAACGTCTGGTCTCTCAGATTGGCCACCACCTTGACCTTGGGTTATTATCAGCACATCGGAAATCGTGGGTTACCCTCAGGAGCCGATTCGTTCCACTCCTCAGCTCGGGTATAAACAGGGTCGTGTTCGCGACACGGGTTATCGAAAACAACATAGGGTGACTGAAAGAGCGGTGTGTTCGTGGAACTACGTGCAATATCTGATCACTGGATAGGATGGTGTTCGTCAGCTGTTCGTGAAGCGTTTTATTATATCGGGCCTTCTTTTGTGGGTCTGCGTGGATTTCGGACCGATTAGTGGAACAGTTTAACCCTTTGAAGACGAAGCGTATCTGTTTTATATAAGGACTCAGTGCGTACCGCGCTGTAAACACTCTCCACTTCGGTTATAAAAACCAATCTCTTAATGTTTTATAAGGCAAAAGTTGCTGTTTGTTCTGAGATCCGTACAAAACACATAAACGCAATGTGGACACCACGTAGAATTTTTTAGTGTTAAACCTGGCCGTATGTAAAGTTACCGCTAGGCTTTAAAAGGTTAAAGACGAAGCGTATCTGTTTTATGTAGGATTCACTGCGTACCGCGCTGTAAACACTCTCCGTCTCGGTTATAAAAACCAGTCTCTTAATGTTTTATAAGGCAAAAGTTGCTGTTTGTTCTGAGATCCACACAAAACACATAAACGCAATGTGGGCACCACGTAGAATTTTTTAATGTTAAACCTGGTGGTACGTAAAGTTACCGCTAGGCTTTAAAACGTTAAGGCCAGTTTTATGCCGCTGTAAGCACCTCGGTGCTCTTGGACTCATAAGGAGTATGTTACAGTATTTGATATAAACTGCTACAACTGAGATTTCGAGTCAGATGCAGAAGTAGCGATATTCCTGGAACAGTGACACCTGCCGCATGGCAGCTTTCCCCTAGACATTTTGCCGAAATGCGGCACACAAGCTGACATAACTAGCGACTCGTAATTACAGAGTCTTCACTGATTGTGATTACATCAGGGGATTTACATATTTTTTCTACCTTATCGGTTGAAAACTTTAGTTGAAAACAAATTTTTTAAGTCATAATCCGTCCGTCCGTTGACGCCCTGTATTTGGGAATGTAGTAATTATATTAGAGAAGTAAAAACAAAACAAAAGCCTGCCCAACATTCTGTCGCCTTATACTAGGTTAACAGCGTTTCAAGTGACTTAAGAATATATATGTATTAGACAAATGTCATGAGATGGATATCAAGTACTGGTTATTTAGAATATATTACACATTCTTACATGAAGAAAGTGACGGTTACCTTCCAGTAAAATTAGAATATCCTATAGTATTAAATGGAACTTTAGACATTTAATATTCCATATTTTCCTCTAATCAGTAACAAATAGTGTTTTATCGTAGATATTTTTCCTCCCATAAACCATGCGTACCTTCTCAAAAAAATGTTCAACTAATAATTGATGCCGTCTAAAATTTTGTGAATTTTTTTTTATTGAGGTGACGTATAAATTTGACTCCCAGATAGTCTGCTCTGTGGATGAAACCGTGTCTTCGTGGTGAGAAGCTATCGCCTAACAGCCTCAACCATATCACGGGATATCAAGTGTTCTTATCGTAGAATTACTTCTGTCCGTAGTTTGCACTTCTCTTATGCCACAGGACTATTACACAATAGGAATAGCATTCGGTAGTCGAATGCTGCTGCTGTTGGCCTGTGTTTAGTTCTGGTTCTATGGAGCGACTTCAGAAGAATGAGACAGATCAAGAGCACGCCATCGCTGTCCGCAAACTGCAAGTCACTGTAGCCCATACAAAGGCATGCCTAGGCTATCTTGGTGTGTCTTGCAGTGTAAGTTAGGGGACTTGAACCGTAGGACATGGTTTCACTGTCTCGCTTCTCTATACCGAGTTTCAACCATCTGCCGTTGAAAGTTATGAATGATATACAGACGACGGTATGCTGGGATCTGACACCGTGTAGTCTGGTATATAACTGTGAACGTTGATACAAATTTACCAAATTACACGGCGTAACATCTGAGAAGACTCTAATTTTCAAAGTCACCGCAGTCTGTAGGCTGTGGGAGTTCTACACGTCACTTTTGGTGGAAAATTTGTAATTTAGTTTCAAGCCAATCAGAACCCTCGATTTAGATCACATAGAAGCATAGAAACTTCCCAACCCTCCTTTTTGAGGGAATAGGGAATGAGTTTCTATTCTGTTACGTGATTAAATCGAGGATTTTGATTGGTTCAAAACAAATTTCAAATTTTGCCACCAAAAAGTGGCCTGTAAGTCTCATAGCCTTCCTACGCTCCGCCATGAGAAATTCCAGTCGCATATCACAACCGATGTACCACTCTGACACCATTCAGCCAGTCGAATCATGAAACTAACTTGCAGCACATCTTCTTGTGTTCTTGATCTTAAAGTGTACTTCTGTTATGATTTGTGGATTAATAGTTTAATAAAATTGTCCCACATGTCGACATTATGTTTTGTCGACGGTTTTATGAAAATGATTGTGCCGTGAAATAAGAAGCAATAAAGAGGAATATATCTTGTCTCGAATATACTAAGGCAAGCCACTGTGTGGGTTACATCTGGGAAGGTCTGAGGATGTTCAATGAGCATAGATTTTGCTCCGACCGAGATATGAACACAGCTAATTACGTTACATGTCACACGCTTTACAGCTGAGATAAATCTGAACCGTGTGAGTAGTAAGATCGAGTGAAATTAATGAAATTTTTAGCGGATGATGGAGATTGGTAGGCCTGCTGGTATTTCCAGGATATAAGTCCTGACGTAGGTACAGTGAAACCTGCCTGTAACAGAACGCAAGGGACCGAATTTTTTCCGTTGCAGGCAATTTCCGTTTCGCACAGGTACTTGAAATATGTATCCTTGGGACTGTTAAGAGTTTTCCACGAAACACGGATTTCCTTTATTTAGAGGTTCTGTTTAATAGAAGTTTAACTGTATATGAAAATTCATCCCTGTTGCTTCAAGTGTTAACGTGTTTGAAGTTAATTTCACAGGGACTTCCGAGTGACTTACGAAATTTGCTACAAGCTTCCATGTTCCTCTTCTTTCAGTCAGATTATGTGACACTGGGTTGCTCCTACAGTGCAGTGTGTGTTACGTAACTATGCTGTCATTTGCTGAATTATATAGCGCCGGTGATGGAGGGAAGTCTTTCTTTGTTAGTCCTTCCCTCTTCTACCTACTTGTTCACAGCAGGTGTCGAGGATTTTTGTAATTTCATTTGATCACACTCCAGCGCACACAATCATCAGTAGGACTCCTCTGGACGAGGGATCGGCCCGTCGCAGAGACCTCTACCTGACAACACAAACACTGTACAAGACAAACGGCCATGCCCCTGGCAGGGTTCGAACCCACGATCCCAGCAAGCGCTCGGCCGCAGACCTACGCCTGACCGCGCGGCCACTGGGATCGGCGACAGATGAAAGTATGGACCATAAACTTTTGGTGGAATGTTGTCGACCAGGGGAAAAAATAAGTACGCAGGGAACCCCTGTACCAGTGCCACTTTGTCCACCGAATATCACACACGGTCTGGCCTGGAATTAAACCCCGGCCCCACGAGGTGAAAGGCCGGCGACTACCCGCCTGAGCCTCCACAGTTGAAATAGAGCTGAATTTATCTCTCTGCATTTCTTAGTAAATGACGAAACTATGATGAAACTGCGCCTACACAATGATTGGAAGACAAGAACTCGTCCCTTGAATAGAGTCCATTACTATCAAAGAGGTGGATAAATATGATCGTCCAGTCCTGGCCAGTGAGAGGGTGGGGACTTGTATTGTTGTGGCTGTGGCGTGACTTGATTTCTGCTGAAGAAAGGCCGCGTCCTGACGGAATGAGTCGAGAACAATCAGTTTCAAGCTGCCTCATTGGTCAGTGTCTTCTCGAAAGGTTTGTTAGCTGTTTGGGCGATGCCTCAGTCATATGTTTGTGATCTTTGATTTCATACTGTCTGCGCTTCGGGCTGTGTTAGTCATATAACAAATCTGTTGCTTGATAAGGTCTTGCATTGACTGGGTAACCTCTAACATTTAAATATACTAGCACAAGGTACAAAGTAAGAGTAGGTTTCATGTTGGTAATTGGCATGGGGACTCAAGAAAAATAATCGTTAAATTTGTGTTTGCTAATTGGATTGCTAACAGTTAAAAGAAGGAAAATGACAGATTGTATCATCAAATGACACTTTCTGTTTGGTGGTAATGCATCCTCCGAACAGGCTTTGCAGAAAAAAATAACTTACAAAATACACGCATAACGTAACAGCTGTGAAGCATATTCTCCCTTATACCGAGTGAGCCATAAATCCCTGTGCGCCTATGCAAGAAGGATGCTGCACCCCGAAGGAAGTGCGGAAGTTCTATACGTAATAAACTGTAGGTGGCATACTTGACTTCTGTCACATGCCCGTGGGGTAACTTCCATCACTTACTTAACCGTAAATACTGCGCATTCACTGTGGCTCCAACTCTAACCTATGTTCTACTTCTTACAGGACTACAGGGACTCTTCGCGCACTCTGTGTTAAATTACCTAGCAAACTGTTAGACCTGCGGAGAAAATATACTGGACATACGGTGAGGGTTGTTTATTCGTATAAATTTGGTCAATATATTTCTCGCTCAGATAAGTACTGAGAAGGGAGAAGGCGCGGTTACAGCCTACTGCGATGTGCCCCACCGTTCACGTGAGCGTAATCTCTCCACCCCGACGCTCATCTCTTCTTACTTTCTCTGCTGCTTTTCTCACTGTACTTACTTTTGCTGGTAGTAATGCTGTCTTTTTCTACCAAAGTTATATAACAGAGTCTACCTGATAGTAAGTAAATAATGTGTCACATTGTGGCAATAAATTGCTTTGAACTTACCTTAATTAAATTGACGTTTTGTGTTTCCGTAAAACTTTAATTTGATTTAAATAGAGAATGCAGTGAAGAGCATTTTTATGGTTCATTCTAGGAACGTTTAGAGATGAAAGCCCGCGTTCTGGGAAGTGGTTTAAGAAAAGAATTGTCTTGCTTGGTATTCCGTGCTGGGAGAAAATAAAACATCTCGAAAGTAGGAAGGGAATCAAGGTATGGTGAAGACATGAAATTCCTTCAGAAAGGAACTAACAGGCAATAAATATTTCACTTAAATAGACGAAGAAGTGTTTAGGTCTTGTCGAAATAATGTACGTACATTCTATGATTTACATATTTAGAGCTGTTCTTCCCAGAATACTGAGTAGTGTAGTGTCTGCCACATTCGCGTAATTTAGCTTCGCTCCTTCAATTTACTGAAGTACAGTTCAACTTAATGGGCCGGGGTAGCGAAGTTGCTATAGCGACTCGCTACGGGCTGGACGGTCCGAGGATCGAATTCCGGTGGGGACGAGGTTTTCCGCACCCGTCCACCCCGGCCCTGGCACCCGCCCAGCCCCCCGTACAAGGGGTACCGGGGCTCTTTCCCGTGGGTAGAGCGGCCGGGGCGTGTCGTAGACCACCCACCCGCTTCTAGCGCCAAGGTTAAAGAAGGAATGGAGCCTGGGCCTTCATGGCTTGTTTCAGGGTGAACTTTCACCTCTACATTTCACAGTTTAACTTAGCCGCCATAATCATTTTGTAGTATACTTAAGAATACCCACAATTGTTAGCTGGACTCAAAAATCAAGGAGTGGAGTAAACAGGCGCCACGTTGTGGAAGCACGTTCTCTTCAGGGTTTTAATTAGTGTCGCTCATAATATTTATGTGTTTTTATTGCTTTAAATCTGGATTGGCGGATTCAAATTCCGTTCATGTTTCTCTGTGTAACTTTTGTGTATGTGGAGACGGTGCAATACGTCGTTCCCCTGTCCAAGGTGTTCTCTAATGTACTTGAGGGTCTGTAATTTCGAAGTGATTCGTTATTCTGGGCAGCCCAGACACTGTACTTCGGCTAGATGTACCCCAAACCCTAAGGCATTAACTGAACAAATTCACAGTGGAAGTAATGTGACGATTAAGTCAGCCTTTCTGTTAACGTAAATCTTTGGTCCCGGAGTGAAGACGGGGGCAGAGGTGGGTCTCGGAACTTTGGCTTGCTCACCATTAACCCTTTAAAGACGAAGCGTGTCTGTTTTATATAAGGACTCAGTGCGTACCGCGCTGTAAACACTCTCCACTTCGGTTATACAAAACCAGTCTCTTAATGTTTTATAAGGCAAAAGTTGCTGTTTGTTCTGAGATCCGTACAAAACACATAAACGCAATGTGGGCACCACGTAGAATTTTTTAACGTTAAACCTGGTGGTATGTAAAGTTACCGCTAGGCTTTAAAAGGTTAAACAATCTGACGCGGCTGCTAGCCCGACATTTTATTCAGCTGAGTCGCCGTGAAGGCCTCAAATTATATACTTAATGTCTTATTTTAAAAATAAAAACCGTTAGAAGGACATTTTAAGTTTTAAATAAATTGTATTTGCTATATGCGCAGAAAGCGGTCTAAGGCTTGGGCGTGCCGCCGTTCGCTTTCTAGGATTGTGGGTTTCTATCGCACTGGGGACATTAATATCTGTCTCTTGTGAGTGTTGTATGTTGTCTCTGCGTCGGGCTGATCACTCGTCCAGAGGAGTCCTAACGAGTGTGGTGTGTCTGAGTGTGATCGTGAAGCCTCAATAATGAGGAGGCTCTGGCCCAGTAGGAGCTGTAGCGCCATTGGGGGGGGGGGGGGGCAGAGAAAGAAGAAATATACACAGAAAAATGTGCAAGGGAAGATGTCAAGAGTTTATTTCATGTCCTGTGAGGAGGCGTCGTAATGTACACGAAAAAAATATTTTACGTATTGTCACAACTTTTACGTGCCCCCGGGGTTACATACATGTTCTGAACATGTGGCTTAGATTGTCAGTTCTGTCGTATTGTAGTACAGCGATCTTAACACCATGCCACAAGTAACTGGGGGAGACGAACACCCTGTAAGCCGTGCTGTACTGCATTTAAACAAATGACGATTTTCCCACTCCTGTATTTGTCTGACGTGAGACGGAATACAGCCAAACAAATGTCTACGGCTGCTCTGACTAAAACGGTAATAAACAGACCATTAAAGGAAAGGCAAATTACTGGTGATTAAAACTTCCCATCGACTAATTGATGTAAAACTGGAAACAGTGCCTAGGATAACGACCATCCTTGTGTGGTATCGTCTTCTTTTTAAATAATGAAGGTTTTAAGGAATTTCAATACAGTTTTTGTCGTGGACGTAAACTGGGCGAACATTTTATACCTTCAACATTAGGCGGCAAACAAAGAACCGGAAGACGTTTTAATACATTCTCATGGACTTAGAACATATTTTTAGGCGAACAAAGCAACAGGTTAGGAATTGCACGCGTAGGGTAATAATTTTAGCGTTTTCCCCGTTATTGCCTTAGCACCTAAAATATGTTCGTTGTTCAGAAGCAGTCCAACGGTTCTGCAGGTGCGAGAAGGCACGGCATAAGAATTACTTTTGTTACGTTATGTTTAAACGAGTAAGTCTAACAGACGGCGTGCTTCGTACAACGTTCTGCGTACAGCGTTTGTTTGAAACAGTTATCGTTACGCTGAATATCTGACGCGTCACGGATGACATACGAGCAAACTGGCCGTTGTTTTTGTCATATTTGAACCAAACTTGGAAGTGACAGTAAAGTTAGTGAAACCTTCTGATTTAAAATGTCATTAGCACCCGTTCAACCATGCTCGAGTTATTACTTGTGTGAAAACGTATAGTACAGGATTTTGATGGGGTGACCTGAGGGAAGGCGACCACTTGGGAGATCCAGGCGTAGATAGGATCTTCAAGAAGTGGGATGGGGGCATGGACTGGATTGAGCTGGCTCAGGATAGGGACAGGTGGCGGGCTCTTGTGAATGCGGTAATGAACCTCCGGGTTCCATAAAATGCGGGGAATTTCTTGACTAGCTGAGAAAATGTTAGCTTCTCAAGAAGGCCTCTGCTCCATGGAGTTAGTTAGTTAGTTTGTGTTTGTTTGTTTGTTTGTTTGTTTGTTTGTTTGTTTGTTTGTTTGTTTGTTTGTTTGCTTGCTTGCTTTTGAAAACGTAGAGACGGACACGTCGAAAATGATTGTTACATTTTTGCAAACTCCGTTGCGAACGTACCAAAAATGACGCACATTCGTGTTCAGTGCACAAGCAATGTGCCGGAGCCAAATGCAAGCACAGGCCTTACCTCGCTCTGGCCTTCTGTACACATTTGTAACAACAGAGGTGTGCAAATTCAGGCTTCCGCTGCGGTATAAGTGAGATCTGCGCTGTTTGTGGGTTTTACGCAGTGTAAAATAGTTTCGTATCGACGTTTCGGGACAACTTGTCAATCCTATCTTCAAGGGTCAAGCAGTCTTCTTGGACTGTTTGAACCTTGAAGATAGGATCGATAGGTTGTCCCGAAACGTCGGTAAGAAACTACCATTCAACGCTGCATAAAATTTCAAAAATGTCCAAGATCTCGACAAGAGTGTGTTTATTGTCACCACGGCATGACGCGTCCTCGGATTGCATGTGGACGACACGACGTACAGATGCTAACGGTAGCAGTAAATATGTTAAAGAGACAGTTGCAGACAGCCGACAATGGGTAGTCTTCCAGATTAAGGGCTGAGGATAACGTTGCTTTGGAAACATTATTTCCCGCGCTCTGTCAATGTTTTACAACGTTCTGTTGTCGAGATGCCACATGTCTGACTCATCACTGAAACTGTGCGCTAACAGCAGTGTTCCTTTATCGAGAATTCGAAACTTCCGAAGCCGCGAGTATTACCGTCCGTCTGTTAGCTCTATTTGACACTGAGCCACAACCGCTAGCGGCATTGACTGGATAAACTCGAGAACTTCACTCTGTTATACTTCTAGCTAACGTTTCACACGCCCTTCAACAATTGAACACCTAAAAACAGAAAGAAACCGCTCAAAGGTCAATGCAACTAGTTCCTTTCTCATGCCTCATTATAGTGTTTACGTATGAAAGAAATCAAGTGGAACTGTGCGAAAGGAACTGTTATGTAGAATCTAGGGGAAGCAGAATGTTACAACACGAATTATCGAAATTGAAGTATTTATAACTGTGATGAACATTATGTTAAGAAACAGGAGTTTGCTTGTACTGCCCGACTGTTCGAGCTGCAGGCACTGAAACGAAAGTTAGTGCGGTGCAGCTGCATGGGTCGATTCTTTGGATATTAGGCCCTTAAATTCTTTAACAATTTTATTCTATCAGCAGCAGTTTATCCGTCACCCGGAATACGTAACGTTCCTTGTCTGTACCTGATTATGTAAGTCTAGCCGATAAAAAGTTACAAGGTAATGGGAGTCGTAGTAAGAAATTAAATTTTATGCTGTTGCAATAAAACGGGCAACAAAGTTTTGAATTGCATCTAAAAAACTCAGCCATAATATTTACCGAATTTATTTCCTTAGTTGTCGCAAAGCCGACTGCAACCTTCTAACAGTTCCAATAAGTGGGAATTCGTTCGGTTTCATTTAACCACGCTGTCAGTTCGGGGAATGCTTGCTGTCATTCGGTGCAGAATCTTTTGTCTTCCAGGTTGCTATCCAAACACAAAGATTGGGGTACACAGAACTGTAGTTTTACCTGTTGTTTTGTATGGGTGTGAAACTTGGCCTCTCACACTGAGGGAGGAACAAAGACTGAGGGTGTTCGAGAATAGCGTGCTGAGGAGGATATTTGGGCCTAAGAGGGACGAGACGACAGGGGAGTGGAGAAGACTACGTAACGAGGAACTTAATGACCTGTACTTATCACCAAATATTATTCGGGTAATCAAATCGAGAAGAATGAGATGGCCGTGGCATGTAGCACGTATGGGGGAAAAGCCCGTTACATACAGGATTTTGGTGGGGAGACCTCAGGGAAGGGGACCACTTGAGAGACCCAGGCTTAGGTGGGAGGATAATATTAAAATGGATATTCGGGAAGTGGGATGGGTGGGCATGGACTGGATTGAGTTGGCTCAGGATAGGAACAGGTGGCGGGCTCTTGTGAATGCGGTAATGAACCTGTGGGTTCCATAAAATGAGGGGAATTTCTTGACTAGCTGAGAAACTGTTAGCTTCTCAAGAAGGCCTCTGCTCCATGGAGTTAGTTAGTTAGTCAGTTGCTATAGCGTTGATAGGAGGTGGACGGAAATATGAGTACGGGGGGGGGGGGGGAAGGGTGGATGACACAGACAAGAGAAACCTCGAAGAGAATCCTGCCCCCTTGCCGCTTTATCTACCATAAACCCACAGATGGATTGTCCTGGGATCAAACCTGGCCCTTTGTGGTGACAGACGAGCGACTGAATGTCTGAGCCATGGCGTGGTTACGGTTAAATATTTTGTAGCGTATATGTTTGTAAATATACGTTCTGAGAACGTAGCAATTTCGCACATTTACTGTATTATTTCCTATAGCAGAACTAATGCATTTAAAGTAATATGACGAATCAAATCTGACACAATTTCCTGTCATTCTTTGATTTCCAAATCTCCTCAGTGACTTGCATTAATGGTGCATTCTTTTAATTTTTTGTGCTATTGTAAACCTCAGTCCGGTTGAAACTGTACTCAGATAGTGACAATTCATTACTTTTTACTTCACAGTAGGAATTACATTTTATTAACCCTTTAAATACGACGTGTATCTGTTTTATATAAGGACTCAGTCCGTACCGCGCTGTAAACACTCTCCACATAGGTTATAAAAACCAGTCTCTTAATGTTTTATAAGGCAAAAGTTGCTGTTTGTTCTGAGATCCGTACAAAACACATAAACGCAATGTGGGCACCACGTAGAATTTTTGAGTGTTAAGCCGGGTAGTACGTAAAGTTACCGCTAAGCTTAAAAGGTTAAATATCCTTATTTTTGGCCGATCCCGGTGGCAGCGCGGTCTAAGGCGTAGATCTGCGGCCGCTCGCTGCTAGGATTGTGGGTTCGAATCCCGCCGGGGGCGTGGATATCTGTCTCTTGTGAGTGTTGTGTGTTGTCAGGTAGAGGTCTCTGCGTCGGGCTGATCACTCCTCCAGAGGAGTCCTACAGAGTGTGGTGTGTCTGAATGTAATAGCTAAGCCTCGATAATGAGGACGCCCTGGCCCACTATGGGCTGTTGCACCATAGAAAAAAAAAGTCGTTGCTTTTGACCGAGATATTTTGGAATTGTCGGGCAGACAGTATTTATATTATAATTCCTTTGTTACTCTGTTCAACGCAGCAGTCTGAATGTGACGAATATACGGTGCTTTCGGTTGGTTTATTTGTGGAATGTTTTCTAAATTTCAAAATGTAGCCTATTCATACATTCAATTTAGCCTCTTTTCTAATTCAAGCTTGAACCTCCTAAGGTTCTTGTTCTTCACGTATCTTGTGCTTTTATTTGGAGTGTATAATTGTGTTTGTCTATCTTGGAACTAATTCGTGATGAATTATTAACGTTGTCTTTCAATACTTAATATTATACGTGTTCCGTGCAGTCATCTGTCGCAATATACACTTTTATTTTGCCGACTACTGCATACGAGCATGAAAAGCAATATGCAGTAGCAGGCAAAATAAAAGTGTATATTGTTGTCTTTCAAATTTTGTGTTTAGATAATCAAGATATTAACAGCAGGATTGTAGCCATGTCGCGTGAAGTGTTTGTTGTAACAAGTTTTGTGTTTCTGTGTTCAGTATCCGCGTCCTACTCGCTTCTTTCTTCTTGAAGCTTAATCCGCCAAATAGGTCTTATTTTGTTTAGTAATTCCGTTACGAGAAAGCTGGTTTCAGCAGGTCGAAACGTTTATGTACCTAACACGAGCTCCCGACAGTGTACTTAAATATAACTATACGCTACTAGACGGCAATAAAATTACACTTAGTGCTTAATAATGTACAAACGCAATGAAGAATTAGTTTGAATTTTATGCCTATTGTTCTGTCCCTCCAATTTTTTATAGAGTTTCGACACAAAAATTTAAAATCTTCTTGTCTGTCTTCCCTGACACCTCTGTTTAGGGGTTACAACTACTATCTAGTATTCGAAAGGTTATAATTTGTGTCTCGGTCTTAGCATAGAACATTATATCTGATATTTTCCGTGCTGTCCCTCAGTTCCCGTAGATGAACCTGGAATAATATACTGAAATAGCCTTCAACTGCTTCCTTCAACGTTATTTTGAGTCCGTTTCTCACACTGATCCCACCCTGCCAAGATATGTACGCCTGAACTGTTGCATTGGTAAAGCTTGATAAAATGAAGACGCTTCAATCTGTAGAATACTTGGCACTTTAAACACAGGACTGATGAGTTGTCAAGTAGTTAACAAAGGGGTGCACAAACTATTAAAGTATCTATGAACCACTGCCAAATTCTAGGCGCCTGAACGGTGACATAAAGCAATTTTCATACTGAGGGCCTACCATCCTGGCGTGACCTGTTAACGTCACTGTTACGTGGCGCTTTCTGGTTGGTGCACGTGAGCGTGTACACATTTTTGTATGTAACGGATAAGAATTGCAGTAATTGTGCTGTAAGTGTTACGCATCACAGTGTAAAATTTAGCCTTCCGAGTTGCGAGGAGCCCAGGATTTATGCTATCCTAAGTTATCACTTCGCGAGGGTAAACACAAGGTTATATTTATCTGTTAGAGTCCCACGTTGAAATGAAATAAAATGCTTGCGTCACTTTAGGACACAAAGAATGAAGAAGTCTGTTTGGAGTTTTGTCTTACAACGTGTGATAGAGGTATAGGTGCATTGTGCTTAACCTTTTAAAGCCTAGCAGTAACTTTACGTACCACCGGCTTTAACTGTCAACAATTCTCTGTGGTGCTCGCATTGCGTTTATGTGTTCTGTATGTATCTCGGAACAAACTGCAACATTTACCTTACACGTCGTCAACTGATTCATTTTTTATAAGTGAGGTGGCAAGTGTTTACTGCGCGGTACGCACCGAGTAGTTATGTAAAACAGATTACGTTTCGTATTTAAAGGGCTAATTAAATGTCACGCCAGGAATAACGTATAGAATAGAGGAGGTACGTATCCACCCTTTCTTAACTCCCGAGTAATACCCACCAGTTTCCATTTTACAGGAGGGTGGGTAGAAACTAAGGCATTCTTTACGAAGTAGCGAAGCGAAAAAGAAATTCGACCCCACAGAGAATCGAACCTCCGTTTTCCGTATGTCAGGTCCGTAGCCTAGTTCCTATACTGGCTGAGCTACACGCTTTATCATAACTTGGACCTACGTGATGTGTTTTTATAACTTATTAAGTCTGCTTGTACTCTTACAATTGTCCAGCAGTGCTCTGGGAATGCTACATAGTGGGCTTTTTCATGCAAATCTTGCGTTTTATAAAACAAACATATGAAATATTCACATAATTTCAGACCCCGGACGTTCTGAGAAGGGGATTGCATTTTTTTTGGTCAAGTTCTCGTTTGTATGAACATTGTCCTTCGGGATAAGTCCCGTGGTTTATTGTTTAACTTTATCATCCTGCTCGTTATAATCAGTATACTTGCAACGTACAACAAGGGCCACGTAATGAGATTAGTACCTCTAAATATTACATTAATAGTAATTCCTGTATGTAACCACATTGTGGCATGAAGCAAGAGGAATGCTGTCAGTGGAGGGGGCAGGCGAGAGCTCACTACCTTGCTGCCACGTACAGGGACTGCATCACCCCCCCGCCCCCGCCCCCGCCCCCGCACTCCCACTGCCACTCCCTCTCCTACTGCCACCCTGTACTCCATTTAATTTTAATCATGATGGGTTGTTGCTGCACGCGGTAATTAGACCCATTGTGTTACAATTATCGTCCCCATTATCAAGCCTTGGTACATGGGACCTCATTTTCGCTAATGAAGTCGTGCAGAATAGCTGTTACACCCGATGGATGATGGCTAGGATCTGAACGCGATCACATAACTCCGCGCTGGTATTCGGCGTAATCACAGGCTGACAAGTACAGTGTCACTGAAACACACACACACACACACACACACAGAATGCGTAACGCGTTACAAATTAAAAGCACGGCTTTTAAATTTAAGGAGAGGTTTTATATTATTATAACATAAATATTCGCAACTTTGTTTCCAATGGCCGCCACAACTCAGTCAGTGTAATGCCTGTACCAGGGGCGTGGGCAACCGGTGAATCGTAGGTCGACTTACGGCAGGGACACGAGATTTGTTTCTTCTTGAAAAAAGTGCAGACCGGCCGTGGGGCCCACCAAGCGCCGTAATCAGTGGTTACAGGGACTCTTTCTCCGAGACCAAAGCGGAGCGGATATGGAAATAATCATCCACAATGTAGTGCTAATGTTAAGAATGAGTGGAACTGTAACTTCGCTCCCCAATATGCCTTAATTTTTCGCACAGGGACAGTTTTACACTTATTTCCTTCCTCCCTTTCTCACGTGTTATTTTCCAGTCCCCCTCAGTCGTCCATCGTGTCGACATTTGTCTTCCCAATGCCTGATGTTTCTCCTTTACATTAAAACGGTTTACGTATACATAACTATCGTTCTTAGCATTCCTTGATACGCTGCTCGTAGCCATTCATTGCATTCTTTATGGGGGGCCGAAATATAGACCTACTTAATAGGGTATTGTGTTTGTTAGATCACTTTTGCATGTCGTTTTCGTGAAGACTCCTTAGGGGCGTAAGACAAGGACTTCATCACTGTAATCATCATCACCATAATTGTGATCATCATCATCACCACCACCACCACCACCACCACCACCACCACCACCACCACCACCACCACCATCACCACCATCACCACCACCATCACCACCACCACCACCATCACCACCACCATCACCACCACCACCACCACCACCACCACCACCACCACCATCACCACCCCCACCAACACCACCACCGCCGCCGCCACCGCCACCGCCGCCACCACCACCACCACCGCCGCCGCCACCACCACCACC